>KZ123965.1:21356-39982 GCA_002157025.1 Melampsora abietis-canadensis | reverse complement strand
ATGAAACTCCGCTACGTTACAACCAATCGAATTGATCACTTCTATGTACCACCTGATCAGTTGACAGTGCAGAGCGTAGGATCGGATCTACATGTTTCCAGTCTGTTTGAGCAATTGGCGTTAGATTACCTGAAGAGAGAGGTAGTGTTTTGCTTGCGTGCTATTGCCAAGCGTACTTTTTTCCTGCCAAAACCATACATCTTGAAATGAAAGTCGTTTAACAAAGTCAGAAAGATCCAACGGTATTGGACTTGTCATTAGGTTCATGATGGACTGCAATCGTTTCGAGTCGTGTAGCCAAACCGAACGGAAGCAGATGGGAGGGACAGCTATGTCTCAAGTTTTGCAGACTAATTGCAATCCGAGGAGTTTCGCAGTGGTCGATGAGGAAAGGAATGGGTCATAGGAGGTTATAGGCAATGCTTTCGACCCAACCCGAGCGGAACACTTCGCTGGCTGCGCAGATACAAGTTGATCGAGCAAGATTTACACGATCAGAGACACGATTCCCAATGGAAGCCAAGCACCTCGTTGTCAGTTTCTCATATGGGCTATCCGATGAATGGATCATAGTCTCTGTTTGATGAGATACAACTAGTGAGGTTGTGCAGCTTTAACAAAGGAATTTTTCCCAGATCATCTACAGCTCTCATGATATTTCTTTCGTTTCAAAGTCTCCTGTTGATAAATACAATCCGATCGCGGGCCATTCGATCCGATCTAATCAGGATCGGATCTATCGTTTCGGGAGTGTGTACTTCGGAATCGGGGTCTAAATGAATATCACCACCATGTCATTGTGAGTGTCGATGTCTGAGTTTAAAGATGTCACATGAATTGATCAACAGTCACTTTGGCTTCATTACCTTCTTGACCCAAATCAACACATTAAAGTTCCGTCATCCAATTGACCATCACCAATCACCAATCACCATCAACCATCACCATCACCATTAAACCTCATCCAATCAAACATCATGGGATTATTTCAAGTAGCTAAATCACCCAAAGAAGCATCATTCTCTAACGATAGTTTGTCAATCTCATCAATCAATTCATTTAATCACAAAGCTCAGCAGCTGAATACTCTTTCTCCTTTCTTTACCTCTCACTTCTTTCTTTGGATCTCACTAAACATCAAATCTCAGTTAACGAGCAAGTACGTATAGTAACTACCTTTTTCAAATCTCGATCTGATCACATTCCAAGTCTCCTACTTGACTTATCTTGCAAAATGAACCGAATTTACCAGGTTGATGACACTGAAGTCCTAGATGAAGAGCCAAGGAATATTCTTTCGGCCTTGATCTCTCAATTACGAATCGGAATGGATTTGCATAAAGTCACACTACCTACGTTGGTTGTTTCGACCGTCTGATAGGGTTCACCATCTTTCGAAATCACTGAACCACACCATTTCACCTTTTTAGCTTTGTCCTCGAGCCTCGTAGCATGTTGGAACGCATCACCGACTTCCTTAGTCACCCAGATCTGATCTTTGGGTAAATGTCATCACCTTTTTCTATGATTATGTGCCTTTCTACTTTTTTTGACGATCCTTGGATTAAATTTTGTTCACGAATGCAGGGCTAGCGGTAATGAAGATGCAACAGAGCGATTTATTGAAGTTTTACGATACTATCTCGCTGGTTGGCATATCAAACCTAAAGGCGTCAAAAAACCGTAGGTTTCGATCCTTCTCGTGAAAGTTTCAATACCGCGTCGTTTGTGTACCTGACCTGACCTGGGATCTGATTTGATTTTTGACTTCTATATTAGGTATAATCCAATCTTAGGAGAATTCTTTAGATGTCGTTATGAATATCCAGATGGAACTCAAGGTTTTTATATAGCAGAACAAGTTTCTCATCATCCACCTGTATCAGCTTTTTATTATGCATCACCGGGTCATCATTTGGAGATTTGGGGAGAATTGAGACCAAAGAGTAAATTCTTAGGTAATAGTGCGGCTACTATCATGGAAGGGACTAGTAAGCTTAGATTTGGTGATCGTAGTGAGGATGGGATTTATCGAATCACTATGCCGAATATGTTTGTGTTTTTGATCTTCACGCTTCCATTCTCCAACTTTGGATTTTATCAATTTACAAAGACGCAGGTACAAAGCACTTTAGTTGACCAGCTTATTGTTTTTGCTCTGCTTGGTACTAGGTATGCACGTGGGATTGTGTTTGGAAAGATGATGTTGGAATTAGGAGATGAATCTAAAGTGCAAAATGAGACGAATCAGGTGTTTTGTGATGTGGAATTCAAAACAAAAGGTTTCTTCAGTGGTGATTATAATGCGATCGGAGGTAGAGTAAGAGACAAGACTGGAGTAGTGGGTGAAATCTCTGGAAAGTGGAATGAGGTGATGGAACTCAAGCGAACAAAGGTAAGTTTATATACTATGTTTGTAAAGATCGAAGAGTGGTGGTCGGCTTTGTCTGAAAATGCGAACTTATCATCTTGTTTTTCTCCAACATAGGGTAAGACAGAAGTCTTGTTCGACGCCTCATCGGCCAAAGTGACCCAGAAAACTGTGGCACCTGAATCCGAACAGAATTGGAATGAATCCCGAAGACTTTGGTCACATGTGACACGAGCAATCAAAAAGAAAGACCTCGATGCAGCCACCGAGGCCAAAACACGCATTGAAGACTTTCAACGTGATCGTGCGAAGGAACGTGAAGAAAGTGGAGAACCTTGGGAACCTGTTTTCTTTGAACTTGAGGGGGATGAATGGCAACCAAAGTTCAAGTGAGATACATTGACTTCCATTGAACTTCAGATCAAAAATTCAGATTGTTGACTTGACCGCACGCTTCAAACGAATCTTTTTAGGTTACCAAGTGATGCAGAAGAAGGAGCTCGAGCAATTGAAGAATTCATTTTTAGTTATCAAAGCAAACCAGTCGACGGTAACCCTACTGAACTACCACTCTCACCTGATACGGCTTCTTCTGCTCAATCTTCTTTTCCAAGTCATAGTCCTACCGCTAGTCGTGACTCTGACACCTCTAGGCCTAGGGCTGGTACATCTCCCTCATAAAAAGAGCTACTTTGGCTCTTTGTTTACGGAACCTAAAAATTGTATTGAACATTTGTTGTTTGTGTGTGGCAAAGAAGTACCGTGGTGTAGGAGATCGGATGGGAGGTCATGTATATGTGCATGTATATGTGAGTGTGTGGGCATGAAGTGACTTTATCTGCTTTTCAAGTTGAGTGAATTAAGTATCACAATTCATTTTTTTAAAAATGAGTAAAGTGTTTTTTTTATTTGATTAGTGTTTTTTTCCAACTGTAATATTATTCCTTTTTTGTTCATTCAGAGCTTTGTTTTAATTTAAATCATTCGATGATTATATTTGAATTTCAAGAAAAGAAAATGTTTAGAAGAAGGAAAACCAAAATTGAGTTTCTAAATTTTAAGAGGTGTTAAATTCAAAGCTTCAACAGATGGTTCTTTACTCTAGAAAACTTTTGAAAAGTCTATCCTTTTGGGAATCGTGCTTGTCTGGGTTGGCAGGTTATGTAGGGTGAACTCTACATTGGGACCCAACTGCCTTGGTCTCCCTTGTATTGCTGGTCATGTGGTCAAAGGCTCTGTATCTCAGACTGTGTGTCAGACATCCACACTATTGCTAAGAGTGAACAAAAAAAAGTAAAGAAAAGTAAAGAAAAGACCACTTGTTGAGGATATTGGTGGCACACCAAGGAGAAGGTTTTTCTCATATGATTACCATTTGGAAAACTAGTGAAGCAGTTTTTATTTTTTGAATGAAGAAAATTCAAGATCATATAGCTCCACTGCTTTCTCATCTTTGATGAATATTTAACATTGTGTACACAGGACCCCAGAATGTGCCTACTAAAGGTAGTCTCCTAGAAACATATGTTTTGAGCTCCCACCGAGCTCCGCCCCTGCAAAACTGCTAGGTGCTTTCCTATCTTTACCCAGAGCTCTAACGGGTGCCTAGTCATTCCTGAGGTCTGCTTGAGGCCTTTCAAAACTTCAAAGGCTGGGAAGTCTGGCAATAACTGGAGTCAGAAATCTACATTGTTAATCCAAGCTGGGTATAATCCCATGAAGGGGAATTCCACACAAGATCAAAACATTCGTTTCTAGTAGACTACCTTTAGTAGGCACATTCTAGGCAACACCGCAAGTGCACTGCAAACCAATGGATTTGGCCCCAAATCCATTGTGTGGCAGTTTTTGCGCAACAAAATGCTCCACAATTGAAACATAATGGGGTCTTTTTGCTCTATCTCAAGGTTGCGGAGCGGTAGGGCAAAAATTGTGGAAAATGTGCAATACTGCTCTAAATAAGCTTGAATAACTGTCAAAAACCAACCACAACTTTGGTGAGGTTCTCCCAAGAACCAAGTTTTTCAAGGCTGGGTTGCGGAGCGCTGGCACCGCAAGTATATAGCGGTGCCATTGCAGCGCTCAAAACCACTACCCCTTGCTTCCACAAAACTTGACATCCGGGTAGTCACACAAGCGTTGCAGAAATCAAGTGGAAACTCCAGCCTGGAATTTATGAATTTTGGGTTGTGACCACTTTTGGGTTTTTTTTCCAAAGTAGAAGCAACATTTGGTTACACCAAAAGTTGTTGTAAGATTGCTTTGTTTCTGTCCCAATTAGAAAACCATTTAGCCTTCACTTTCAATCATACTGCATCATTTGTGCTGAGCCAATGTGCTTTTTCTGCTTCTAAAATAAGATGGTGAGAGGACTCTTTTGCTCATTTGATACTTGTACAAAACTGGTCAGAAGTCCATAGGGTGTTGGTGACCTGGTAACATTTTGTCAACTCTGTAATTCTGTTCCTATCACACTCTTTTGAAGCTGTTCAATCTATACCTTTCTTTACAACTACAAAATATTTCCTTTAGTACTTCTGTGCACCTTAGACATCTTTTGAAGCTGTTTAACCTATACTCTGCTTTACTACTTCGAAAGATTTCCTTTATTACTTCAGTACGCCTAGGAGATCTTTTGAAGCAGCTTGACTCATGAATCAACATCTTCTCATTGACTAACCATGATTGAGCTGTTTGACATATTTCTCTTTGCAAATGATTTGCTATGTTACAAGTTGGATCTTATTCAAAGGTGAAAAGAGCAACAAACCACATTGCATATTGAGTTCCAAATATTTGTGATATAGAAATGAAGTGCATAAAAACTCTTAACTTAATCAACATGAGCACAAAACCCGGAGTATTTTACTTTGAGAGAGGGAGGATGTGAGTCTTGCCAGATTTTCCAAGACTGGCTAAACTCAGATTTCCAGCAGGCAACATATTGGTTCTTACAATTGTTCCAGCCCTGTTGGAAGATTCCGGGCTGGAGTTTCCACTTGATATGTGGAACGCTTGTGTGACCGCCCGGATGTCGAGTTCTGTGGAAGCAAGGGATAGCAAAGGTGTTTGGCTCGTTACATACAGACTCATACAGAATGATACCGGGCGGTCAGAGTCATCAACACCGGGCTGGATAGTATGTATTATCCTAAAAAATAGATAGGTATGTACAACATACAAGTTTTTAGGTGTCTCTTAAGGCCTGATAAGGGGGGAGGTATGGTTACTAAGGGGGGCGAGGTGCGGATATTGCCATCCTAACTTTAATACAAACATCCACTGTGGTCATAACGTTAGTGGCGGGAGTGTCGCATAGGAAACCAGTCAGGGATTGGGGTGGACAGATCACATGTCCACAGAGCAAGAGTGGAGCTAGCACAAAGGCTATATAATTTATTGGTTTCATCATCTAGAGAGCCCAGTCAATGTTCAGCATGTAATGAGAAGCATGATGATCAAAGGACCAGTACGTACCCTGGACTGACAAAGCTGGTGAGATCTTGAGTGCAAAGGGTCGGCAACAGAGAGTAGATTTATAGGCAGAGATATATGGTTATAGTTTATAAATATACGGGCAACAATCAGGGATAGTTGATATTTGAGTGATTTTTGAACTGGGAACGCCGAGATAACGACGATGAAGGTTGATATAAGTTAAGAAGAATACACAATGTTGAACCTAATGAAGGATTTTCACTAATCTCCGAAAGGGTGACACGGCCTTTATAGGTTCCATGAAGGATGTTTCTGAACCTCTATGTGATCAACCACGATATGTATCTGATCAAGGTCGATGATCGGAATCACTCGAAGTTGATCATACATCAGGCCACTTCATCGGAAGTGTTGTTTCATATTTGAGGAAAGTTTGTTGAGCTTGACAACCTGAGCCGAGAATGATGGAGTCACAGGGTACACCCTTCACTACCAAGGCTCGACGAACATCAAGGAAAAAAGCAATGAATTGGACAACTTCCATCCTAGAGTCTGAGATCAAGGTATAGATCGTCCAAAAAAAGCCTGTTCAACGACGTTGACCAGATCGAGATTTTTCCGATGACATCGAAACCTTCCCCCCGGGCTGTCAAAGGATCTTCATCTTGACCCGGCTGTCAAATATGTGACTTACATATTGAAGAATTGGCCAGATGAGCTCGATGACCCATGAGGACGAATCTGCAGCAAACTAGACTGAGTCGCAGGGAATCAATGTGACCTTGAGGAGCAGAAGTTCCTTGCTTAATCATCAGGTTGTTCTTATTGCGACAGTGCGCAACTGAAATAGAGCAAAAAGTCAAGACAGTAATGGCATTGTTAGCACAGGCTGTGTATGCAAGAACTCCAAGAAAAGAACATTTTCTAGCTTAACAGCAAGCCCACTGTGCCCTAACTTAACGAAGTCCCTTCTCAAATCGCAGGTGTCTTCTGGAGCTTGCGGAGGAGGAACTTATGATTTATTTGTACTTTGTTGCATGATCATACCATCATATCATTCATCATTCATATGACAGGTAGAAGATTCGTACCGACCAAACTCGTCAGGTTCACATGCGGGTATGATCTTGGGAATCCTATAAGCTGGTTTTGAACGTCCAACAGTAGGTGAAGACTTGGCCTTGGAGAGACCATCGGTGAAATTACCCAAATTGGAATGATTATCCACTGATAGTCTTGGTCTCTTGAATTCTGGTTGTTTTTTGAGTGGTTCGTCTTGAGATTGTTCATCAGGATGATTTGTCGAATTTGAATGAGTCACTTTTTCATTCCGCCAAGAATGAAAACTCGAGAAAGTCACTTCTGCATCACCCGTCTCAGAATGTATGCGCTTTCTGGCTGGTTGGTTTGAAGTTGCTGTTGCCTCATTGGACGAGAGGTGAACAGGTGAATCACACCTGTCTGATCCCCTGGCTGTAGTGTCATCGTGATCGAGTTTCACTTTGAGATCATCCAAAGCTTGCTTCTGAATTATATTTTCGCATGCCTGCCGCGAAGCTTTTCTACGATCTGGTCGTGGTGATCGGGATCTTTTCTGAGGTTGCATACCATCAAGAAATGAGATGAAGTGACTCAAACAATCTACGACTTCATCGGTCCATCACGTACTTTGTCCTCGGCTTTGCATGTATCAAATTTAGATCCATCGGAGTCTCTGGAATATCCTCTTCTTATCTCTTGATCAGATCGCTTCTGATGCTTGTAATCAAATGCGTCTAATCGCGGATCGGTTGAAGCGTTTGAAGGTTGTGGTCGAGCTTCGATAGATCTAGATTTTGGCAGTTGAATTTTCTCCTCTGTTTCTTGCTTCAGAGGAGTTTGATTCCCATCGTTCTCGAGCCATTCGATATCAGAATCTGATTTGACTACCTCTACATCTGAATCGACGATATATGCTTTCAGTTCTTCGTCTGAATCAAAGAGATAAGTTTGAGATTGGTGAGCTTCATGAAGTGGAAGAGAGTGTGGTGGCATCGTGGGTTATGATGATATAAGATGAACTCGATGATGACAGAACAGAATGATGGAATGAATTTGAAGGATTATATGTGATCAGATTCCACATTTATATATCATCTGAGTAAATCCAACTCATTCACAAATATTCACAAGTTGAAGACTGATAATTCCCTCCGGTCACGTTTACCTGATCAACTCTTCATCAGCATTTGTCCGTGACTGCGGCCGGCTCCCCCCAGCTATGTAATCTGAAGATGCTTTAAGGCCCAAGGGTGCCCAACTTTCTTGGCAGGCGTCATTTCTTTGAGAAAGCTTCAGCTTGCCAATGAGAAGTGGTGGACCGCCTTCAGGCAGCCGATCTTGACAGCCTTCTGGCCGTCAAGGCCGTCCTGTGGTGTACGGGTCACACTTTGAAGTTAGGATAGAGAAACCGTGTTTCATTATATATACATCCCAAATGTTCCTCAATCAAGAATGTGAGAAACTCAACAAACGCCAAAGAAGCAAGCAGAGAACTGATGTACTGTTCTGTAAAGTTTTCTACAGGAAGACTAGCCTGATTTTTTTTGAAAAATGAATGTATTCAAAGTGTGATACCTGTCCCTAGGGCATAAAACATACTGAGTAAACAAGGAGTAGAAATACATGAGGTCTGTTCTGAAAAGCTGAAGAAACTGTAACTTGGCTGTAGGTCACTTGATGTACCTTATTCTGGACAATATGAAAGAAAGAAAATTGAGGTTGATAAGAAAGAAACAGCACAAAAAGGAAATGACATATAAGTGCGCTGCTTCGGGAGGTATATGCAGGATTGGTTCAGAGGTTTGACTGAGATTCAGCGGAATCTCTCTACGCCAGATGGCCAGTGCAGAGGTAACACTCTTAGGCGCCGGGGTGGTGTCCCCTTTGGTCTTGAAGACATCTTATGAATCGTGGGTGGATATCATATTTGGGTAGTGAAAGAAGACAAACAATAAAAAAGGCTTGGTCGTCTATCTGTATGTGATCAACATTCATGTTGCAATTATCAAGACCGATCACATAACCATACACACTTCATATATCATACGATTTCCGTCAACTTGATTAACAAAAACATAAAGTACAGCTATGGTCCTTAACTTGAAGTTTTCAAGTTGAGGAAGATTCAATGTAAAAAACAGATTTTGAGATTTTCTTTCAAGCCAAACTTCCCAAAGGATCTAGAAATGTGAATCAAACTCATAAGCTCTCACTCTCCCTCTCGTACCAATCTTCTTAAAAGGGAAAGATAATTAACTTACCCCATGGTGGTAAGACGCTGGGGTCTGGATCATCATAATTTTTTCTGAGTGAATCAGGAACAAACGATTTATGTAACACGATTTGAGAGACATATTCATCAAACCAAGTATCAGTCATGACAAAGTAATCACAGCCACTAGCTGTATCACTCCAGCTTTTCTCAACCTTGTATCGTACCGGTTTGCCTTGTTCGTCAAGATGAACGGCAGTGATGACCTACAAGAGTAAGATCATATAATTAGATAAATTATTTGGAATGCGACACTATAAGAGGAGTAGAATACGAACCATAGCACGAGTCATTGCGCTATCAGAGATCTGGAGTCTCTCAGATTTTGATAGATGAGGCATCACCCCAAAAGCAGCCTCGTAATCTGTAAGAAGAATTGAAGCTCAGTTTGGCAAGAAAGAAAGGCACTGAATGTGAAAAGTGTTCTTACTGATAAGATCAGTGTCCATGATGCCATAAGACGGATTTGACATCTTGCCCAGATCACAACCGAACCAAACTGCTAGATCAGCTTTGATCATCTCGATCACTAAGCTCTTCAATACATCACTAAACCCCCCTCAAAGAAAAGTTAGAATAAAGTATGTAGAGAGATGGCTTAAGGATCAAAGACGGATAGGAGACGGAACACTAACGTGCTGGTATTAACGTATCTTATTGGACGACCACCCCAAAAGTTTCCAATCATATCAATAGTGTATGACTTGTTGAACGGATTTCTGGGGTCGTTAATCAAGCTGATGTATTCAGATGGCTACATAAAATATCGGTTCCACATCAGGTAAATAAGATTGGGGTAGGAAATGGAGATTGAGTGCATACCTGAAATTCAGCACAATGCTTATGGTAGAAATCGAAAGGAGTAGAGACAAGGCTGTGAGCCTTGCCTGAATTATCAAGGAAATCCCACCGGAAATTTTCACTTGGAGAAGGAGGAGAGCCCAAAGCAATAGCAAGGCAGCGATAGACTTGGGCCATCTGTTGATGAAAAAGGAATTTTAGTGAGACAAAAAGGGAATGAAATATATGTAATTTAATTATGTTTAGATACATACCATAGATTTCTTAGCCTTGCGAGAAGCTCGCACTGCAGAGATGGTAGCCGACTTAGAATCTCGACCAAGATTATTGATTGCATGAGCTTTGGCATTATTGTAAATTTGACGTAGTTCAACAGCTTGAGAACGAAGCCTAGAAGTGAGGAAATTCTTGATTTCTCCCGAGTTAGTAGAATTATAAGATTCGTCATATATTGACTTGGGTACTAAGCCATACTTTTCAATCAGTCCTACGACCATGTCCCATTGCCCTAGTAATTTGTAGCAAAAAGTTAGAACCGAAACAATGTGAGATAAGGAACGAGGTGTAAAGAGTCACCTCCATCACCTAGAGGAGAAATAGAGAGATGAGAGATGATACGAGAGTCGATTGGCTCTTCAACAAGCTGCAGAAAAAAGTCACGTCAGGACGAATGCAATGATACAAAGTGAGATAAATACTTGAGCTAACCTCAATCATTTGTTCATGAAACAAGTTCGATTTTTCTAATAACATCACAAACAAAAGATAGCTTCGACTCAACTCAAAATCGCCTGGATTCAATCGAACTGGTTAATAATGTGATACGGTGACTGAAGCAATGCTCGTTTACCTAGATTGAACTTCTTGACGATACCCTTACAAACCATATGATAGATAGCAAAAAGCCAGCATCGTCCTTTGGACGTTTGGTTGGTGAAAGCGGTCCTGTGATGATAAAGTAAAGGTCAGATCATGTCACACGGTCTAGGAAAAACAAAATCAACTCTACACTCACGGTTTTTCTGTCAAAGTATGCGAAAATACTCGTTTATCTACACTGATAGCTTTTCTATTAAGCAGAGCAGACGGTATGTGTTGTTGGCTGAGCAAAGTACTAGCCAATTGTGCTTTGTCATCTTTCTCAAAGTTGTTTCGCCACTTAGTGAAATCGTCTTGACTAACAGTCTTCTCGGTTTTCGCACGCGCTTCTTTCTTATTTCGTAGTAACTCTTCTCTTTCTTTCTTCTTCAACAAAGCTTTTTCTTGATCTTCTGGGGTGATTCCGTGATATGTATGAAGACCTCGACGGCATTCCTCTTTCTCTCCACGCCTCCTTCTACATGATGCACACGGACACAGGTTACGACACTTGACACATAACATCTTTCCGCCAGGTTCAAATTTGAAGATGGGCGGCCGAAGTTCTGGATGACCATCATAGACTTCTCTCTTCAAACACGCTATGCAAAGTCTGACAAGACAATTAGGATCTTTTGATTGATCACAGATCATCTTTGGTCGCCCAGTTTTCACTCGACACTGATGACAGGTGGAATATTCGTATGCCCCAAACTGGTCAGGTTCACGTGCGGGTATAATATGGGGAACCCTATAAACTGTCTTTGATGGTCCAGCAATAGGTGATGGAAATGGCTTGGAATGATCGCGAGTTTCATGTCCCAGTCGCTTCGCACTTGGTTGCATATTACATAGTTCATCTTCCCACTGTTCATGAAGATAAGTTAGTGAATATGGATGAGCTACATTCAATGTTCTCTATAATGAGAAAAGGTCACTTTCTTATTGCACTAGCACGTACTTTGTCATCATATATGAATGGATCAAGTTCGTCAATTTCATCCGATTCTGATTCATCTAGTCCATCATCGGGTAAATGATATGAATTGATGGGATTAAAAGTGACACGTCCCGTATCAGATGGATTCCTCGGTATTGGTTGCCTTGGCCTTGATTCTTCTTCGTGTGTCCCATCTTCAGACTGTTCATCAAGATGATTCATCAATTTTGAATTGACTCTCTATTGTTCTCAGGATGAGATGTGGATAAGTAACTTGCTCATCAACCTAGCACGTACTTTTTCATCAGATATGAGTGTATCAGCTTCATTATATTCATCAGAGTCTTCTGATACAAAGGTACGCGAGAGATTTGGCCCGAAAGTCTCGCGATTTTGACGTCCGAAACTGACAGGATTTCTGACTTCCAGGTTCGCTTGCTTTGGGCTGAGTGTGATCTGGGGTTGTTGATCATCGGACGGTTCATGGCTGTCTGATTTCTCATTTTGCCTGGGATGAGAATTGGAGGAGGAAACTCCTGCGTCAATCGTACCCGTAAGTCTCCCTGTCCTTGTCAGTCTATCTGAAGCTGTTGTTGGCTCTGCAAAAGGAAGGTGTCTAATTGAGTCGTGCCTATCTGACTTGCTGACTGAAACATCATCCTGATTGGTTTCTAGCTGCTGAGGTGCTTCTACGTGCTCATGGGTCCAAAATTCGTATCCCTGATTCATGAGATAAAATTTCAGGTGGAGACAGTTCACATTTGAGCATATATTGATCCCTTACCGTACCCGTGCCAAGGTTTCGGCGTGAAGCTGCACTACGTTTCGGGCGTGGTGATCGCGGCTGTATCTGAAGGGAGTGGAGATCAAGAGATGAGTTCAGGGGATTCGACAAATTGAAGACTTTGTCATCCTAGTACATACTTGATCATTAGATATGCCTGGATCAAAATCAGATCCATCGGAGTCATCTGGCTGCCTTCTTCTCTTCTTTGACAAAGCTTTCAGTCGTTCTTTCGAAGTGAGTGCATAGAATCCATTGGGACTCCCCGAAGCTCCACCGTGGTCTACCCTCTCACCACGCCTTATCGTACATGAGACACATGGACACAGGTTACGACATTTCACACATAACATCGTTCCACCTGGTACAAAATTGAATATGGGCGGTCGGAGTTCTGGACAGTCATCATAGACTGCTCTCTTCATCAAGCATGTGATACAGACTCGAACAGTGCAATTAGGATCTTTTGATTGATCACAGATCATCTTGGGTCGCGTAGTGTTCACTAGACACTGATGACAGGTGAAATTGTCGTATTCCTCAAGATGGCCTAGTTGACCTGGAGGCATATTGCTGGGAATCTGGTAAAGTGAATTTGAAGGCCCGGCGATAGGGGAGGGACTCGACTTGGAAGATTCACAGGGTTCATATCTCATATGGACAGGACTCTTCACGGTCAATTTCGATCGCTTTGGCCTTCGATATATTTGGAGTGGTTCTTCTTCAGATTCTCCATCGAGATCGTTTATCAAATTTGCTTGGGTTATTTTCTCATTCTGACTAGAGATGATAGTATCAAGAGCGATTCCTTCTTCACCCGTCCCGTAAAGTGCGCGACTTCTGTTCGCTTCACTTCCTTCAAAATCATCGTGATCGAGTTCGGGATTTCGAGTTTCTTCAAACCCAACACCCAAATCTTGAGTACGAAGAGGTGATTCATGCGTATCCAATCGACTCGCTTCGGAACCATCATGATCGAATTCGGGATGTCGAGTTGGTTCAATCGCATCAGCCAAATCTTGGGTCTGGATTCCATTTTCCGGTACAGAAATCTGGTGGGAAGCTGTGAAGGGATCTGGGTGCGGTAATCGTGGTTTGGTCTGGATTTACAGGCAATCATGGTGTTAGCTGAAAAGGTCCAACCAATATCTTCATCGATCTAGTCAACATACTTCATCATCAAGTATATGGGGATCAACTTCATCAGGTACATCCGCGTGCTCTGAATAGCTTCTTCTTGCCTCTTGCCCAGATAGTGCCTGAGAGATAGTTTGGAAACCCGTTGCACTTTGAGTTTTTGAAGGTTCATCTGGAGATTCAAAAGATTGGGAGTCTTCTCGTTGTATTTGCTCCGGTGACTCTTGTTTCAGACTAGATTGCGTTTTAGTCCAAAAAAATTCTTGCCGTTCATCATCAGAATCAGCAAAGACTCCCTCTTCATCTGAGGCTATCACGATAAACTCTCTTAATTCTTCATCTGAATCGTAGAGATCGGCTTTCAATGGAGGAGTCGAGGCCGCGGCATTGGTCTCTGGAAACTGCAGTGGCGATGGCGAATTTCTAATAGATGAAGTTGATGGTGAGAGGATAAGACGAGCATCCAAACTTGAAGGATCGGGATCAGTTGCAATGGCCTCAGTGGATTCAAATGGCTTAAGCGGTGGAGAAGTAACTGTGTCAAGGTTGATATCCACAAGAGAGTTTTCGAGTGACTGAGCAGGTGAATGTCGCTTCTGATCACCTGGACACAAGTCTGACGCCTCACCTGTTGTTGGCACTGGCAGTGACTGATGTGGAGATAACGGATTTCTGATAGATGAAGTTAATAACGAAAGGATAAGATTATCAGACGAGTTTGAGGTATCAGGATCAGTTGCAATGATCTCCGTGGATCCAGATGGCTCCAGCTGTGGAGACGTAACTACGTCGAGGTTTCTAGTCACAAGAGGATTTTCAGGCGAGTGAGATGATAATGGTGGATGATGGTCCTGATCATTTGAAGTTAAATTTGCTGACGGAGATGCCTCAAATATTGTTGGCAATGCCTGAATAATTTCTGGGCTATTGGTTGATAAATGATTTGAAGTTGGAAGAGGTTTGATATCACAAGGAGATATGGATTCTTGAGAAGCTGTAATGTTAACTTTTAAGATAACAGACGAATCGATGAAACATATGCATAAGATGGATTCGTCAGTCGCAAGAGTGCCAAGAATGAGTTGAAAAACAAGAGGATAGTGCATGACGATCACTGACCTGATGGTTCACTACCAGAACGTTTCTCATTCGAAACCTCTCTAGGATCTGATTGAGATATTTGACTTGACGGGTTTTGAAGTGGGTCACTCGAACTTTTAACAGACGAATCTATCAACAAGATGTATAAGATGAATTCTTCAATTTCAAGGACGACAAGAATGAATTGAAAAACAAAAGGATAGTGAATGTCCATTACCAACCTGACGGACAACTATCAGAACTTTTGTCATTCGAAACCCTTGTAGGATCTGATTGGAATGTCTCATTCGACGAATGTTGAGGTGGGTTACTCGAGCTTTTTGAACAATGACGATTCAACTCGGACTTTGAAAGCCTTGGTATCAAAACTCCAAGAAATTTAGATGAAGGCCTCGATGTTGATGACGATGTGTTCCTAGATGAAGGGATGCTATTTGATTCATCTATGTACATTCCAAAGTTGAACGCCAATACACGATGGGGACATATACATAATCACTTTAGAATGATAAAGGCAGGAGAATGGTTGTTGCGACGAATGGATGTACGGTGATGGTGATCGTGATGATACTCAACACGCGAATCCCACAAGTATTCATGACTTACCTTTTTCTCTTCCCTTGCCGGTCTGCGCGCTTCTTGACTTTGAGCGAGTCTCGTAGTTATTTGAAAAGTTCACACGTGTGTTGGATCGGTCGAGAATCACCTTGCGAGGTCGCGGCGAAGCTGAGGGAGGATTGAGACCGGCCATTGAGAACTGCTTGATTTAGGAGACGAGTCAAATGTTTGTCTTGTGGGTCTTGAGGAAGGCGAAAAGGATTGGAATTGCACCGATATCCCAATCAATCGACACAAAGGAGTTGGTCATCATCAGGGATTTGGTCACCAAAACCCCGCCAGGCCAGATGCCTTAGTTTTCAGTATCATGACCAATTGTATGCGCACCTGGTGAATGTCTCTTTTTTCCTTTGATTGATTTACAATCTTCAGATTTTTACATCTTTATGTCACGCCTTTGAGTGACGAGTCCTCAGCCAAGAACGGTGGATCCTCACCTAATGAACTTCTTTCATCGAGACCATAGTATTGACCTAGCAAGAATGACCTCCCAAACATGCCCTCAACAACAAGGCCAATTCTGGTCACAGCACTGACTATTTCTTGATGTGATCCGATCGAAGTCGAGAGCAGTGTAACATTGATCGAACCAGCATTCATTTTGGGAGATCAACAACCAAGACGTGAGATACAAGACATGAAATGGCTCACTGTGGAGAGTCATGCATTACGATTAAGGTGGAAGGGATATGTACTATAAAAACTTGGGAGCCTAACAATTATCTATACCAACCGCGCCAATTGATCAAAGTAACCTTTGTTTTGAAAAACAACTGATTTGTGTTCTTGATGCCTTGTTCCATTTCATCACAATCACAAACTTATCAACTTGAGGTTCCGATTTCTTGACCAGGTTTTGGCATACTTCCACATATGATCATGCAGATTTTCGTGATCTTTGGATAGAGTCAACCAATAAAGAAATTTTGAGAGGCTTATCTTAGATAAGTCATGTTTCATTTCGAATTCAAGATCAGTCCAAATATCTGCACACAACGCTACTATTCAGCTTAATCAAAACACAAAACACAAAACACAAAACACAAATACAACTATCAATCTCATTTTTTTAAAGAAAGAAGATAGTAAATACAAAAATCAAGGGTCCTTGATTTGCTTTCACGCTAAACTTCCCATAGGATCTATAAATTCAAAAAGGAGTTATCAGTTCTCTTTCTTGCCGATATTCTAGACAAAGTGGAAGAAGCAACATACCCCATGGTGGTAAGACGCTAGGTTCTGAATCTTCGTAGATTTGCTTGAGGGAATCAGGAGTAAAAGATTTAGGTAAAACAATTTGATAAACATATTCATCAAACCAAGCATCAGTCATGACAAAGTAGCCATGATCACCAGCGGTATCACTCCAACTGTTCTCAACTTTGTATCGCACTGGTTTGCCTTGTTCATCAAGATGGACAGCAGTGATAACCTACAAGAGTTGAATAATGATTAGATTAAATCCTTGGATAGAAGAAGTATAGCAAGAATAGGATACTGACCATAGCATGAGTCATGGCACTATCAACCATTTGAAGTCTCTCGGACTTTGATAGATGAGATTTCACCCCGAAGGCAGCCTCGTAATCTATCATGAATTCCAAAAAACAGAAAAGTTCAAATCTATTCGCCAAGAAAAACACACACACAAAAAGTGAAAGAAAAATTTACCCATGAGCTCAGTATCCATGATACCATAAGACGAATTGGACATTTTGCCCACATCACAACCGAACCAGACCGGTTTGTCAGCCTTGATCATCTTGATCACTAAGCTCTTCAATATGTCACTAAACCACGGAAACATCAGAACAAAGTACACAAATAATCATATCAAGGATCGAGATGGGATACTAACGTGCTAGTATTCACATATCTGATAGGACGACCACCCCAAACATTTCCAAGTCGCTCAACAGTGTATGACTTGTTGTACAAGTTTCTAGGGTCATTGATCAAACTGATGTATTCAGACGCCTACGCAAAGTACCAATTCTTATCAGCTACAAGTTGAGGAGGTGAGAAGTGAAGATCATGCATACATGAAATCCAGCACAATGCTTATGATAGAAATCGAGAGGAGTAGAGACAAGGGTATGAGCCTTGCCTGACTTGTCAAGGTAATCCCATTTGAAACTCTCAGTTGGAGAAGGAGGAGAGCCTAGAGCAATCGCTAGACAGCGGTAAACTTGGGCCATCTGTTGGAGAAGAAAGATATAGTCAGACAACGAGAAAAGCGAGATAAATGATTGGACTATGATCAAAAATATACCATAGTTTCCTTAGCCTGACGAGCAGCTCGAATTCCGGCAATACAGGCGGAGTCAGAGTCTTGACCGAGATTATTGATGGCATGAGACTTGGCATCGTTGTAAATTTGACGAAGTTCGAGAGCTTGGTCCCGGAGTTTGGAGGTGAGGAAAGCGTTGATTCCACCCGAATTGGACGAATTGAAGGATTCGTCATAGATTGACTTGGGCACCAACCCGTATTTCTCAATCAGTCCTACGACCATGTCCCATTGACCTATCAAATAGAAGAACCAAATCAGAATCAATCCAAGATAAGATGATCGAGCAAGTGTAATGTCTAACCTCCATCACCGAGAGGCGAGCTAGAGAGATGAGAGATGATACGAGCGTCGATTGGCTCTTCAACAAGCTGCAGAAGAAATTCAGATCAACGGCTACAGAGTATTGGTGAGATCAGAGAGTCGAACAGACCTCCAGGATGTTTTCTAGATAGTAATTACTTTTTTCGAGGTGGTCCCAGAAAAACAGGTAAGATTGACTGAGTTCAAAGTCGCCTGGAGTCAAAGATCAAGCACACTTGTTGATAAGTGTGACACAAACAATCGAACAATGCTTATTTACCTAGATTGAACTTCTTGACAATACCCATACGAACCACATTACAGGTCGCAAAAAGCCAGCATCGTCCAGAAGCCTTTTGGTTGGTGACTGGGGTTCTGTGATGGCCAGATGATGTTCAGCCATCTACTCAAGTCTAAGGTGTATAAAGAAGACGGAACGCATTCCACACTCACGGCTGTACAGTCAAGGTATGGGAGAATACTTGTTTGTCTGCACTAATAGCTTTTCTGTTAAGAAGAGCAGTCGCTATGTGCTGTTTGCTAAGCAGAGTACTAGCCAATTGCGCCTTATCGTCTCTCTCAAAGCTATTTTGCCAGCGGGTAAAGGCATCCAGGGTGACGTCAGGCTGAGGATGTGAGCTAGAAGTCACCATCAACGGGCTTCGACGAGCC
>KZ123959.1:0-18308 GCA_002157025.1 Melampsora abietis-canadensis | reverse complement strand
TTTTCTGACCTCTCCTGTATTGGTGATATTTTTCTTTAGTGATCTGGTGTAGTGTATACCCCAACTTCATACATTACCTGCCTTGTCTAGACAATGATCTTGAAAACAAGGAACAGAGCAGTCTATATACTGTTGTACACTTATAAATGAAAGGTCTAACATTGAAAGGGGATTGTAAGGAGTTTTGTCCATACCAAGGGACAAAGAATGGCGCTGATCTGTGGGGTACTGGATATTCTGTTAAGCAGTTGATATTTATCAGATAGATATGAAGTTAGAACTTGCTCTTGAACCATGATCTTGACTGTAGGATATGCTGACTTGAGGGGAATCAGCAAACCTAAGGCAAACAAAACCCGTGATTGAAGAAAGTTGTGGACCCAGTCACCACAACTCTCTCAAATCAGGTTTTGGACTATTTGATTCCTGCAGTGTCATAGAGTGCACATGTGGATGCAGTCACACCGCAGTCACCAGATACAATCATAGCTTCATTCACACTCACAAACAAGTGACTGCATAAACCTCCCAATGAAAAATCCGTTGAAATACAATCAAGACTAGTGATGTAGTAATGCATAGCGGTTTAGTTTTTTCTCCAGTCTCAGAAGAGGAATCCCAATAAACATTAACGTTGATCAATCTCAACCCGTCTTTGTTTCTTGTTGTGAGATAACATATGTATAGACCATTTTTCCCCCTTTTTGACTCTCTTTCCTCATCTTTTGGGAAAGAGAGTAAGTCATTTTTCTGATTACAGTATTAAAGTCATCTTACTAATATTGTTAATATTGCCAAAACTCCTTAAAGATCATTAGCCAAGAGCCTTCAAGCTCATGACTTGCTTCTCACATTCAACTTTTTCCCCCTGACCTTTAGGTTTTTCTTTCATCTTTTAAACTCTCAATATCAGTATCTTAATCTTGTGTATTGTTTCTTTGTGATTGTGTTGTGTGTCTTTTAGGTTTGTTCTTTAAGGTCTGCATACCTTTGAACATGGAGAAGAGTGCTCACGTTTAGTGCTGGTGTATCAGGTTAGTTAATATTAATACAACTTATCTTTTGGGAAAGCAAAACTCCTTAAAGATCATTAGCCAAGAGCCTTTGGGCTCAGAACTTGTTTCTCACATTTAACTGTTTCCTCCTGACCTTTAGGTTTGTTCTTTAAGGTCTGTATACCTTTGAATGTGGAGAAGAGTGCTCATGTTTAGCACTGGTTTATCAGGGTCTTAGAGATTTACAAAATCAATGGCAATGCAGTTTTCCTTGGTCTGGCACCCCGGTAGAAGTACATATCACTTCACACCAAGGTGGACTCTTGATGTAGGGAGTTGATAGGAGTCAAGGAAGAGGAGACAAGTTTCATAAGAGGAGGATGAAGATAATTGGTTTTTTATATTTTGAGTTTTTTTTCTCTTTTTTCTTTTGTTATACTAGGCCATTGGCAGCCNAGCCGGCTGCAACAGAGGCATTGACATGAGGTGTAGGTACATGTCACTGGCTTCACACCAGTATAGTATTTTTGGCATTCCTAAAGATATGTGATTATTGCCTTGGCGGGTTGTGCTATCAAAACCCCTCCAGAAATGTTATCAAACAATTGTAACGATAATAAAAGGAGTGTAATACACAGAGTGTGATTTATGGAATGAGTGTCAATTGTGGGCATGTGTGGTTTGGCCCTAACAATCATATCTACTTTATACTAAAGGTAGTTGGCACCCAAAAAAGTTGGAGTGTCCAATTTGCAGTGCAACTCAATTGGGCATCTGTAACACTGCATAATCCCATACACTGTGGTCACATACCTAATTATATTCTTTATGCCTGGGGGTTGCTACGCACAATTTGTAGGTGTGGTCTCAACCCCCGCATTGTATGAAGACTGAAAAGGATTTAGGCCAAACACAATGAAGTGGTAATATTTTTTCCCTTAAATCACTTCCCTTTATTATAATTAAGAGGAATCAGATAAATGGGATAACATAACATAAAACACAAGGAGACAGAAGGGTTTTTAAAAGTTGATGTTGTAGATCAAACATATTAGATAAAAGAAGAAAATGTTTATGTTTATGTTTTGTCAGATTGTCTTAGATTGACTTAGTCTGTAATGTCATAAAAATTGCACTCATCAAACAAAAAAGTGTTTGTCTGCCAAGAGCTGCCACAATGCTTTGAATAGGCCTTAGTGTGATAACAGGCCTCAAGTGTTCATCTGCCAAGAGCTTCCAAGTTGCTTTGAATAGGCCTTAAGCATGAGAACAGGCCTTGAGTTTTCATCTTCCAAGTCACATTTGAATAGGAGGATGAGCTAAATAACAAAGCCTCATTTTACTAGGCACTGGCAGTCATGTGAGTCCCATTCATCTCAAGCTAATCTCAAAACAATCTCAAAACACTATCAAGACAATGTCAGAGTAGGAATTGGGGAAAATTTAGATTTTTTGCTGCCGGAGCTAGTTCAGATTTAGTTCAAATTTCCGGGGATCCTAGTCAGCTATCTCTGAACCAATATCAAAGCCACTGAGACAAATGCAAAGAAAATCATCTTTCATCTTGCTTTGCAATTTTTTTAGAAAACATCACATGGTTTAGAGGAGCTTAGAGGGTGCTTGTTCAATCTGCACAAGCCACAAGATCCATTCACCCCACAAATCAAAGCCTTCCAGACATTTCACAGCTCCCTTGTTCCAGGTCATGTTTTCCAAATCTACCCAGGTTAGACCATGCATACCGGATTGCGGAGCCAAACAGGTGGTGGGCTGCGTTTGGTTTCTCCCTGGTTTTCCCTTTTTCTCTGTCTGGTATCAAGCTAAGGAACACCTTTTATAAGACTTGATTAAATCTCTAGTCAGGTCAAGATGTTGATCTTCCACATCAATTATTGGGCAAACACCACCAATTCTTACAACCCAACACCTCATGCATCCAAATCAGATGAGTCACAATTTCAGTCCACAACAAGGTATGAGCTTCAATTTGTTACATCAGATTGGTTGTTGGGGAAAGAATCATAAATCGTTCAAACATTTATTGTTTTAAAACGTCCAACACAATAGACATAAGCACAAGATGAATGTATCTATATGCATCAAATTAGGTACATCCAAAAAACCCTTGTCTTGTTTGGTGAAATTGATTTCATGTGCTTTTCTAAAATAATGTACCACACACAGAAGAAAAACATCATAGGTTTGCTAAGTTATGGTGAAGTGGGATGCAGATGAAGTTGGATATGAACTCAAGAAATCCAAATGGATAACACTGCTTGACTGCTTGAGGTGAAGGAGCTGGACAAAAAAATATGTGATTTGAGAAATGAGCACATGGAGGATGAAGATAAAACCCAAAAACTGACCTTGGGCAACCCTGCAAAGTAAAATCTCCTCAATATGTAAGGCCCTACAGCTGCCTTCAGACATACTCACGTGGCTTCTTGAGGCATACGTCCAATTGGTCAACAAAAAAAATCATGATCATATTGCCCAATGCCTAGTGAACTGCAATTCTGATTGAGTGAGGGATATCTTTGGGCTGCATATACTTGCAAATCTGTATGGAGATAGTTCAGTAGTACATCTGAAGATGAAGATTGATCTCCCAGGCTCTTCCTGAGCTTCCCTTCATTTGTTCAGTATGGTATATATCATATTCCAAAAATTTCCTATGCAGGACAGTTCAAACTCCTGTGGTATTCTTCTATTGTCTCTGTCCACAGATTATCAACCACTATTCCCAATTCAAAAACAAGCCATTTAACAAAAGTTTTGCCTGACAATTGGTAAACCCCCTCCATCTACTCCACTTCAATCCACTGTTTCTGTACTTTCAAATCAAACTTTAACTTCAACTCATATGTTTTGACCACTGCCATCACCATCAAATAAAAGATTGATTCATTTTCCTTTATTTTATTTTGATAGAATTTGGATTTCCTTTCTGGTTCTTTATGTTTGAGAAATCTTGGGGTAAGCAGTCCTTGTTTGGAAAATAGATAAGAAGTGTTGCTAATGATATGTATTATGACTGGAAAACAATCCAAAATCATGATACAATACAGATGAGTTTGAACATGAGAACAATTATCAGTCATGAACAAGAAAAAGAGATACAATTTCAATGGCAGGTGAACAGATTAGTTTGCTCAAGAAAGAAAAAAAAATACATTTATCAAGAAATAGGAAAGAAGATTAAGAAAATGACAATAAAAAAGAACCAAGGCACAAACATTTCTAGAAATTGATCAAATTTTAAACAAAGAGATATGTATTCAAGTTTCAACAATTACTGGTTTTTCATTTTCATTTTCATCTTCATCATCTTCATCATAATCTTCATTGTTGTGATCAACTAGAGCACATTTGATAGAGATAGGAAAGGGTAAAATGAGATATTTCATATATAGCTATTGAATCAGAAGCAAAACAAAGATAAGAGAGGAAAACCTACCTAGAGCGCATTCAATAGAGATAGGCAAGTGTGAAGAAAAAGACCCCTTTCCTGATGCAGCTCTAGGCTGGTTTATACTAGAAGATCACAAATGCCCAAAGACCAGTCCAACCAAAACTTTCATATTTGACTGTCATATGCTATGAACCTGGTTGGGTTTTAGAACACAGTATTTCTTTTGGCCATGTTGTATTGATTGATAAACTCACTGGTGAGTTTATTGCCACCATCTATACCATTCATGATGATGAGGCACATAAGACATTCAGAGAGAGTTTTGCATGGGCTGTGGATACTCTCTCCCATCATGGTCTTGCACATGCTGAACATCTCATGCACTCTCTCTTGATTTCTTACCAGCCTCATTATCATGAATGTTATAGACAGTGGAAATGAATTCTTCAGGGACTTTATCAATCAATACAATATGGCCAAAAGCTATAGTGTGCTCTAAACCTTAACCAGGCTCACAATGTCCAAAAGTCGCAGATTTTGTGGTGCTGTTTTGTTGATGAACCAAGGCATTGGATGCCTTCCATTGTTGTGCCTTCCAAACCCTTTGCAATTCAGTATTTTGATGTTGTTTTGTTTTGTGGTCAAAGGGGTTTTTGGGCATCTGTAAACACTAAACAGGGATAGTATGGAACCAAAACCAGTGGTTTTGGCCAAGTATGTATCTGTTTTCTCAAACCTCTGGCAAAACCAATAACAATCAAATGTCAGGGAAGATATGAGTTATCACAAAGATTCATATCCTATTATGTTTTATTAAGCAGTCTCTGTCACTTTTTGTAATGAAGCTATTTAAGAGTTCACTATTTGGCAGCTTTGGGGAATGAACCAAGACACACTTGTTCATCAACCAGATTGATGATGAAACTTGCAGTTGGCAATGATGCCAGTAAAACAGACTGAAAAAGGATTACAAAACCCACAAAATTATATTGGGTTTTCACTTAAGAATCAAAAAAAACAGCATCAGTTATTGGGCATGACAGGTTCATCAGTATTTTGATCAACTTCACCACAAATAAAATTTATTTTGTCAAAAAAATATCACTTTTTGTAGAGTATTGCTTTCTGCACAATCATTGCTCAGAGTCAACTGTAAGAGGAGTGTAATAGGCATCATACCTCACCTGAGAGTTTCTCTGTATCTGTCCACTTCATCCTCCGGCTTACTGCTCATTTTGTTTCCTTCAAGGCTCATTAATCATGAACAATCTGATTTCTGTAGACCAGTTTATATTCAAGACTAGTATGGTCACATTATAAGGTATCTCTGTTCACCTTACAATTATCATATTTTTGTTCTTGTTAGCTGAGAATCACAATCATGACTACAATCAGGGAAGGACATCTGATTACCACAAGAGAGGAGTCAAAAAGACATTCTGAAAAACGTTACAAATGCAAATGTTACAGGTTCGAACAAGCTTTGAGATCCAACACAAAAGTTCACCATGTCTTGGACATCACCTTCAAAGAGTTACTCATATCTATAATCGTCTCTTCAAATGATCGATACTTCATCCCCAAATCTTTGATTGATTTAGAAGCATCATATAGGTTCTGTTTTGCAAGCTTTCCACTACCTAGTTCGATGAAATTTTCAATTATGATTCTCATACATTAGCCCTCACTCTCTCTTTGTTTATGAAGCATCCCTCACCTGGTTCTCCTTTCGTGGCGTTTGGCCAATCTTTCCCTTGGCCTTTTTCGTGAAAAATATCCAGTGCATCTTGCCAAGCAAAGGCCTCTGTAAAAAACATATCGTAGCGGGCAGTGATCAGTCAGATACGAGATCCGAGCATTGTGGGTTTTTCATAATTCTTCAATCAAATTTGGACCCACGTTTGGAAATAGCGTATCTATTTCCTCCAGCCTTCTCAACTACAAGTGCCTGGATGTGGGCAATCGCAAGATCACGCACGTCTACCTCGGACCAGAAGGGTTTCTAGAAATATGTTAAGGTGATCAATCATCCAAAGATACATCTCTATCTTCACCAAGTATATCATCGAAGGGAAAGAAACAAACAAACCTTTGCGGCTTCTGCGTCACTGATTCCTACGAGGTAATTGTAGAAAAAGGTCACGCTGAAGTTCAACGATTTGGGATCTTTCACTTGATGAATGATCGGACCCAAGCTTTCAATTTCGAAGAGCGATGATTAGAACTTTAGAATCAAATTGATATTAGGAAGGGGTTGGGTTTCCATACACGTAAGAGGGACAAAGAGTGACTAGGTCAAAGGCTGGTTTGTTTTCTTTCATGAAGCTCCAGGCCGCCTTTTCGGCCATCTGGACATAACAGCGAATGGATTTGAAAGATGAGTTGCAGGAGTCAACAATGAGCGATTTGATTGAATTCAAACAAGAGGACTTAACGACTTTGGAGCATTGATAAATCACCATCGGAGGAGCGTCTTTGCCTTTCTCTTCTACGAGTTTTGGAGAGTATTCATTCCATTCATTTTCATTGAATACATGACTCAAATCATTTGTTGGATTCACGACCGAAGCCAATGATGAGGTGATAACGATGCGTTTGACATTTTGTCCATTAGGTCCATTAGCTGATTTGAATATCGATAGGGTTCCATTGACAGCAGGATTGATCACATATTTGTAAGGGTCGTCAGTCACCTGTGCTTGAATGCAAACGTTCCAAGTAAGTTTTATGTTCCCATTGAATCAAATTCCTTTGAGCTTGGTTGAAGCGCGTGCCGCGTACATCCTCGTGGCACGGAGAAGCGATGTGAGCAACACCATCGATGTCTTTGACAGCTTCATCAAAAGCATCCGGCTTTGAGCAACAGCGATCACGGATTCGTAGAGATTGAAGTTAAATAGCATTAGATCTTCATTTTCAAAACATCATCTACAATTCAGAACTTAAGATCATCTAACCTTTTCGATATCCTTGACTACCACATATGACCATTTGTTTCCAAATTTTTGAAAGATACGCGAAAGATAATCTCCTTTTTCTTTCGATCTGACTGTTCCACGTACTTTGAAACCACCTTCAAGTAATAATTGACATGTCCAGCTAGCAATATATCCACTCCTATAGAATCGAAACGGGCAAACATCAAGATGGTCAAAAGCCAAGAGGCTGAGATTCTTCAAAAGTCTAACTCCCTCAAACAAAACAGACATACGCGCCAGTTACTAAAACGTGAGATGCTTTTTGTTAATACGTGGAGTAGGGTCAGCTTTAGATTACTCGGCGTTCATTTGAGGATATATCGCTCACAAGGCTTGATCGAAGGCATTTGTTTTGTTGTGTCTGTTTGACAAACGAAGTCCGATGAGGATCAATGTCAATCCTTTTCAACCTTCATCACTGAGCGTGAACTTATATGTATCTACATCAAGTCAAGAGTTGTGATGTCATTGTGATAGATTGGGATATTATCTTGCGTGTGAATCCAAAGACGAGCTACATCACAAAATCTTCAAAGTATGCGTTGTAAGGTGTGTGTGTGTGTGGTGATAGGAGGTGATAGGGTCTTCATTAGTCGAGCTTGATCACCCTCTCGATTCCATGATACGATTTGACTCCGTATCTCCAATCTTGTACATACTGTACACTTTGCCTCTAGATTCATAGGTACCTTTTCTTCAACACTTTTCATCTTTTCCACCTCGCGATCAACTACATACATGCTCAATTAACAGAAATCTCAAGGTGTAAATAAAGATAAGGAACTTGAATATATGTACAGATGTACTCACAAAACCTACCAAGATGTCTCGTGATTGGAATCTTTGGATCTTATATAGATTTCTTATATGTGGCAAATCAGTCTTCATGACTCGCTTCTTCCGAAGGAATTGTCAATTGTTTTGGTCTTTACCCCAAAAGGCTTCCAAACTGATGTACATTTACAAGTCTTGAGACAAATGGTAACCAAAGACACAAATCCAAATGAATCTGATTTCTCATGGTACATATCCATGAAACATTCAACTTCTTATCATAGGAAATCCAATAGACTTGCAATAAAGATAAATCAGAATGAAGCAAGGATAAAAACAAAATAAAGTATTGTCTCAAATATTGAACAAATCAAACAGAATAAAATCCTATAGAGTCCCAATTCTTGCTTTCAAAATAATGTTTATATTTTAATCTTATCTATCTTTTACTTTACCTCCATCCCCACCTCTCCTCAAGCCTCCCCAAGAAATCCAATCAGTCCACTTCAAATCTTGCTTACGCCTATCCCTACACTCATGACTACTAACCTTAACACTTTCTTTAAAAATCTCTTCAATCCCAATCTCATCCCTATGATTCACCGGAGGTAAAAAAGTTTGAGGATGAAGTAAAACAGATGAATTTGTAAATGAATCAAAAAGTGTAGGTGTAGTAATCGGTTCCCAATCCATATTTCCAAACTCCTTGTCTAACAATTCTTCAACTTGATGAGATGCTCTAGTTAATGGATTAGAGAATGCAGTAGATTTACCAAAGATTGGCGATGCATGATTCGAGTTGTTCTGATTAAGATCAGGTTTAGGTTTAAAATTTGGAGTCATATTTTCGGCAGCGCTGAGGGAAAGGGTAGAGAAAAGATCTTCATCTGAGACTGGTTTAGGCACAGATAGATTCGGTTCTAGAGTGAATTGGACATTAGATTTCTTGGTAGATGTTAACCTGATAGGAGAATCGATCCTGAGGGAATATAAACAGCTAACAAAAAGCTATGTGACGGATCAGTTACGAGGTGATCTCAGATGAAGATATGACTGATGACACTCACCATGGCTAAAGTGATGCTAATGATTCCAAAGGTGCGAGGGTTCCTTAGAGGAATAAGATCTGGAATCCATAATCTCGATTTTCGAAGGTATGATAAAAGATGATCTTGAGTTAGAAGAAAAGAGAAGAGTCGAAGAATATAGGCAACTGCATTGAAGCACTGGAAATTCAAGAATAAAACAAGACTGATAAGTTCTTGGATTAGGCACTCAGATAGACGAAAGACTTGAATCATACTAGATACGCTGATCTTCCGATGATTTTGGTATGAATGCCTTGTGCCTTGTTTTGACGCACTTGTGACCAAGTGAAATCGAAGAAAGCCCAAAAGAATTCCAAGAGATGAAATAGGAGGAAGTGAAAGCGATATTTCTCCAGAGGTGGTGGATAACATATGTTATGAGTAGTACTGAGATTTGATTGACCTGGCCGGCGTTCATGATCACAGAGCGACGCCAATCCTAGCACAACGGGTGACGCATCTATCAAATCGATAAGAAGCATCATACATTAGAAAAAAATTAGGTAGATTCAACCAAACATCGATCAAAATCACCAACAAAATAAATTTACCAACACTCCAGAGAAATGACTTATGATCCACAAAACCCCACGTGATCGCCAAATCCATTCCTGAAGAATCCAAAGTCTACTTCCCATACCCTTTATAAGAGGTCTTTGAAATCCAACACTGTTAAAGGGAGAGATGATCTCGGGTCGATGATCGGTGTTCGGATGATGATGGCTAGAGGAAAGTTGCGAAAGACGACGGGCTGAGCTGTGTAGAACATATGCCTTGGATTTGTAATTTCGTTTTTGAATGATAGCTGAAACTTTTGGTGAACATTCAGAGCATAACACTGGATAACGAGCTTCTAGGGACTCTTTGTACTGTGGAAGAGCATCTAAAAGTCGTCGGATCTCCTGAATCACAGAATGTTGATGGTTAAGATGTAGATCCAGTGATAAACTAGTAGGAAAAAGCTTATAAAACTATCCATTAACTTACTGAACGGGATACCGATTTACTACTCCCACTAGGACAATCATCAGTTTCATTTGGAAGATAATTGGCTAACAAGTTCATTTGTAAGGCTTGATTTGCAGTACACGTTCGACAGAATGGTGTTTCGGATTCAAGGTTCTGTTCGGATCGAGTAAGGTGATCACCAGGTGTTGTTAAAAAGTGAGAAGATTGAGTTTTTCGCTGAGGTGATGAGTTTGATTGAGAATGATTCATTTTGATAGGATTGTTTCTATTGAGTTTCGAAGGTTAAGGATATAGGTTCGTTCGAAAATGAAGATTAGTCTTAGGAAGTAGACTGGATTCGAGTTTCTTGAAGAATTTGAGGAATATTATACGATTCACAGTTAGCTGATTTGATAGTGTTCCTGAGAATTGCAATCTGACTTGATTCTTGAAGTCAAATGCTACAAATCTCAAATCTCAAACTAAGTTTGTTGAGCAAGTTTCTTTGGAAATCAAACATTATCAGTTTCTCCTTTCAATGATTAAAATAAAAGTAGTCAGCTCTGGAATACCATATTCTGAACAAACTCACTTCTCAATCTCAATCTCAATCCTTGCTAAATATATATATATATATATAGTCAAATTCAAAATCACTGAGCGCGTGCGTACAAACCGGTCACCAATAAGCTTATGAAAGAATCTGTCAGTCAGACCCGGGGCTCGGTGGCAAAAATCGTAGCACCGGTACCGTGGGAGGTCTTGGTTAGGTTCATGTGTTTTCAAGTGATCAAGTGATCAATACACTTTTATGTATATATGTATCCCCTGTTCTCACTTATCAGTCCAACTATTCTGCCTAGCGGGTCTCATTGACAGACTCCAGTGAAATTCCCTCAAAGAGTCCAATCCCTACCATGATCGAATGTCAGGTCTCCCTTTAGATCCTCAAGCTTCCTATCAGGTATCACCAAACTCATACTTTCAACAACATCTTTGGAATTCAAGACATGAAGCCATATTTAAGTTCCCAATCTTTCTCTTTCGGTCTCTTTTCTGTCAACCAAACAAAATAAAATAAGAGAAGTGGATAATAGTTGTTTTCTGGTTGATCTACACCAAAGAAAAGATAACAAACTTCTTGACACTCAATCCAACCCTGGGAAAATAATTCCAGAATTGAGGATATATCATCAAAACAAAAAAGCGGAACAGAAAGATCATCATGTTTAATACTTGATTTTCTTCATGATTTCCACGATATATGTATTCTTTCTATTTTGAAATAAATCAAGAGATATGAATGTTGTAGTGCTTTTCTTACTTCTTGATTTCTGACTTTTGATTATTACTCTAGTAAGGAATAACTTGGTCATCTATACACCATTTCAGTACAAAGACTAGGATAAAATAGATCAAAGCATGAATGAAAGAGGGTTTTCCATATAATTCTTGAAAGCTTTCAACCTATATTCACAAGAAAATATAGGTAAGATGAGTAAAGCTTTTCATAGTGGTACAGGTATGGGGAAGAAGATCACGTACCACCTAGCGCCAACAGCTCCATCCACAACCCGATGATCGCAACTCAAAGTAACTTTCATGACCTCAATCTCCTTGAAACCTTTTTCACTTGCAGCATCAACCACCAATTTCTTATCAGGTCCTCCAACCGCAAGAATACAAGCTTGAGGTTCGTTGATGATCGAAGTGAATTGTGAAACAGATCCATACATTCCCATGTTCGAGATTGTGAACCCTCCACCTTGATATTCGGATGGAGTTAGTTGATTGTTTCTAGCTTTCTTAGCTAATGCTTTGACTTGTGATGAGATCGAACTTAAGCCTCTAGCACCAACGTTTGTCACAACAGGAGTGATTAGTCCAGTAGGAGTGGCAACAGCGACGGAGATGTCGATGGAGTCGAATCTACAACACACATAGCTCTGGTCAGGATACGTTTACAAAAAAGGGATGGGGTGAGCCAGTGTAAGCTGATTAAATAAGCTCAACTGTCTAATGAAGTCACCGTGCCATTGTGCGTTGACCTCCGGTACATCTACGCATGCAAGTGCTACACCCTTGATGACGAAATCATTGACACTCAATTTCGTAGGTGCTTGCACACCACCTTGAGCTGAGTTAGATTGATCAGCTGCAGCTTTGTTGAACAGAGCCCTAAGACTGTTCACTCGATCCATTTGGATTTCAGAGGTAAGGTAGTAATGAGGTACGTTGCGCTTGCTATCCGTCAATCGGGTGGCGATCACACGTCGCATGTTCGAAGCTGGGATGTCATTGTAGGATGGAGCACCAGATGTAGCGGAGCCTGTCGAGCTGGATGAACTTGCATTGTAAGATGTCAAATCAGATTCAAGAATCCGTCCATTGGGCCCTGAACCCTTGATCGAGCCAAGAGGGATACCCTTTTCAAGAGCGATCCGTTTGGCAGCAGGAGTGGCGAAAATCACAGAACGTGATGATTCGGTGGATTTTGGAGGTGTAGGAGTCGATGCGCTTGTCGAAGGAGTGCTGGGTTTTGAAGCTTCTTTCTTGGGTTCTGCTTTAGGTTCAGGGGCGGCCTCAGACTTTGATGGAGCAGAGTCTGACTCTGATATTAACTTCTCGACCGCAGATGCGTCGACCTCATCACCTTCTTCGCACATGATGGCAATTGCTTTGCCAACTGGGACGGCTTTCGATCCATCTCCGAACTAAGAAAAAGAATTTCAAGTGGATCGTGAGCCGCTGCTGATATGATCGAGATGTTGTAAGTCAAGCATTGGCCTACTGACAATGATCTTTGCAATCGTTCCTTCATCTTGAGCTTCTACATCCATGGTAGCCTTATCAGTTTCCTGATTTTTCAATCCCGAACAAAAAGTATGGCATGTTGAGTTACATGACCAAGATAGTGTGAATTGCTCTTTGCTGACGATAGATAAGGCTTACAATTTCCAAAAGGACATCTCCAGGGGCAAAGCTATCACCTTCCTTTTTCTTCCAGTTAGCAATACCACCTTCTGTCATAGTGGGTGACATTGCAGGCATGGAGAACTTGCTGAGAGCCAAAGATTGAGCTGAGGCATGTAGTTCTGTGAGGTAACAAATCGATCGATTCGAGACGAAAACGATCAGCTGGAAAACCCATGCGAAGCCAATCGTCTCAAATTCCGGGAACGGAATACTGACCTCGGCTTTTGATGGTATGGTGAGGTATCAGCCGTCTTGTAGCGTATCCCACTACGTTGGTATTGCGAGGAATGATTCTGAACATGATCAAGTTATTTGTTGAGAAAGCCTTGAGGTTTTCGAGTTAGTAATCGATGTTAGTTCTTGATGACCAGGTATGATGTGAATGTGAAGTGATAAGTGTTAAAGTGATGATGAAGGGGTATAGGCAGTAGTTTGTTCACTTTGAGATTTTGAACTTGGTTGGGGCTGAGTTGAATTGAATTCTGTTTTCGTTCGGACCCCATCGGGATCGAAACCTTTCGGGCAACTCTTATTAACTGCGGACTGTACACACGTCTCTTACATCCATTCATGACCCTTATTCTTGAACATTTGTGGCACACTCATCACTGGGAGAGAATGCGCTTGAAAGATCTCAAAAGGAAAGGTTTTTGTGAATGGTAAAGATATCCTCATCAGGATTCAGTCTTCATCCTACACAGATACAATTAAAAAAGGAACACTAAAGCAACAAGGTTAAATTGCAGGATGAACAATAAATTGTATTTCAGAGTGCAGACATCTCAAAATTTGTAGAAAACGAAAGGAGAAAGTGCAGGAGATGTCAAGATACCGATAAGGTGATATCTGAGTGTCTCGGGTGTGGGTAGTGTCTAACAAACATGTAAATTGAGGCTTTTATAGGTTGCCGGAATTAATTTATCATACAGTCAAACCAGGAAAGCTTGTCACAAATTCCCCGCCAATTTGCTCGAGTTTTGCGGGCAAGATTGGTGAAGCTTTTCTGATTTGATTGTACATATTTTTCACATTTAATCTAGAGAAGTGTGTCATATGCATGGTTTTTGAAGTTTTCCTGGATGATAGGAAAAATGGGATGAGGAAGGCAAAAGCAAATGACTATGTGGATAAGTTTTTGCCTGTTTCTATTGCAAAATTGACAATATATAAAGAGATAGAATTGCCTTTTGTTTCCTAATTGTTTTCTTGTTATTATAAGATATCAAAAGAATGAATAAACTGAACATCTATATACTATTCCACTACAACTCGAAATAAAGGAGCTCAAAGCTTGAATAAAACAGGAAATTTTGCATATGACTCTTGAAAGCTTTTGACCTAGATCAGAAAAATACAATTAGTGATATGATCAAGACTCTGTATAATAAGTCTGTGGGAAGAAAGGAAAGACAAGAAGAAAAGCTCCACGGAGTATAAACCTACAAAATTCACTGTCCTCTGCAACGAACTGATGAAACCTGATCACATGGATGCCTCCCTGTACATAACCAGTTCCTAACATGACATCACTCATACAGTTAACAAGGGTATAGGTCACATTTGGAAGGAATCCGCTTGGCCAGTGTCTTGGAAGTTATAGGGCTAGCAGTGGCGCGTTGCGTTGGGAATCTGTGTCCGGTTATATAGAGCTGTAAAAAACTTGGCAGCCCGAAGCCTGACTTGAGAATTGCAGCATGAAACAAAGAAAACAAAACTTCTAAGTACGTGGCACAGTATTTACAATGATAATGACGTGAAAATACGCATGATTGGGAGGGATAGTAGGAAACAAAAAAAGAACAAACTGAAAATGTAGATGAAGAGAAAAATCAACTAATGTTTTGCGGATATTCATGACTGAATGAATCAAATGATGAATGATAATTTCAATGGGAGAGAAAAGGTAGAAACAGTACAAGACAAACGAGACAAAAAGAATTGTTTTTTTGACTCTTTCTATCGGAAGATTCAAGATATAGAGACGAGTTTTTTTCCTTTTTGAATTCCAATCCTTGGCTGTTTATCAATGTTAAAAATGTGAAAAGAAAGAACAATCTAGCCATCGATATATACACCATCTCACTACATAAGACAAAGATCAAAGGATAAATGACACAGGGTTTTCCATATGATTTTTGAAAGCTTTCAACCTAGATTCAGGCGAGAAAAAGAACCAAAATGAACAAGACTGTCTTAATACTATGGGACTGATCAGATAGAAAAGAAAACTACGTACCATCGAGCTCCAAGAGCTCCATCCACGACCCGATGATCACAAGTCAAAGTGACTTTCATAATCTCAATCTCCTTAAATCCCCTTTCACTCCTCTCATCCAAAACTAATTTCTTATCAAGTGAACCAATTGCAAAAGTACAAGCTTGAGGTAATTTCACAATCGAAGTGAAATGTGAAACTGATCCAAATACTCCTAAATTCGAAATCGTAAACCGTCCTCCTTGATATTCATCTAAATTGATGGTATTATTTCTAGCCTTTTCTGCTAATGATTTCATTTGTGATGAAATTGATCGTAAGCCTTGATTAGCTACGTCCGTTAGAAATGGAGTGTATAGTCCGGTAGGTGTATCCACAACTACTGAAATATCAATGGATCGGAACCTACAAAGAGTGGCTCATGTTAGGATCCGATTACAAAAGAAGACAAGAGTGAGTCGCTGGGACTGATTGAAAGACTCAGCCGTCTGATGAAGTCCCCGTGCCATTCTGCAATGACCTCTGGCACGTCTACGCAGGCAAGCGCTACCCCCTTGATCACGAGATCGTTGATAGTTAATTTCAAAGGTCCTTGCCCACCTTGCGCAGAGTTCGATTGATCAGCTGCAGTTTTGTTCAACGAAGCTCTCAGACTGGTGACTTGATTCATTTGGATTTCAGAAGCGAGGTAGTAATGAGGTATATCGCGCTTGGCCTCCGTCATTCGGGTGGCAATCGCGCGTCGCATGGTTGTAGTTGGTATGTCAGTGTATGATGGAGTAGATGAGCTTTGAGAGTAGGAAGTCAAGTCGGATTCGAGGATTCGTCCATTCGGTCCTGATCCTTTGATCGTGTCAAGGGTGATGTGTTGTTCGTGAGCGATACGTATCGCAGCTGGAGTGGCAAGGATCACAGCACGCGAGGATTCAGCAGGTCTTGAAGGTTGGGTAGTTGAGGCGCTTGTAGAACCTGAGGAAGTCCTAGCTCTTGATTCCTCTTGACCTTCTTCGTACATGATGACTTGACAATTATTCAGTGACTAGAACCTCCGGATTCCCAAATATAAAATAGAAAAAGAGATCGAAAGTTCCATAGAAATATCCACAGTAAATGAGATGGTCTTACAATCAGAATGAACGATCTCACGAGAAAAATGGAAAGATGGACAAGAGAGGAGAAGGGTACGAAATATAACTTTCCTCTCCAACAAACAACCCAATCTGGAAACTATCATGCTTTGCTGCACATAACCATATCTCCAACAGGGAGTCACCCATACAATCAACAATGCGGTGTAGAATGTGATGAGCGGAGCTTTGTGAAGAGCACGGCGCATGAGGAACAGGATCTTATGCAAAGGACTTTTGAGTTTTATATGTTTCAGTTGAGAATCCGACTTCTTACCACGAATTACTGACTAGTCAGGTGACCCGGTCCGTGACTGCGCAAGTAGTCGTCCAAATTTTGACTTCTCATTATCCTAACTTTTTTCGACACTCCCGATCACCTTCCTCACGCGATAACGGCCAACATGGAAGCTGAAGACGCGCCGGACACGGGCCAGATGGAGAAGGGGTCTTCGAAGACCACTACACCCAACTCGCGACGCGTCCAACGCGTTCATCAACCCGGTTGGACCTCAAAACACAGTCAGGACGACCGACTCATCCACCCCTCTCGTCTTTGACAAGGACAAACTCAGTCAAGGACTACCTCAACCACCATCGATCCAAGCTTCCGACCTGGGAAACTTCTCAAAGAAGAGAACCAGACTCGAAACCCCCGGTGTGACGGCCGAATACCAAGCGGCCGAATTAGCAGGAACGCCAAGATCAAACCGCATGCGAAACCTTTTCCCAGGAGGCTCTGAACCCAAATCTCTGAAGGAGATGGTTGGGAAGCTCCTGGAGGTAATCAAGGCTGGCTTCCCCCTTGCCAAAGAGTCGAAATCAACCAAGAAGATATCGGTAGATGTCGAATCTGCCGCCGACATCTTGGTCCCATCCGGAAAGGTCTACGACCTAGTCATGTATGAAGACGCTCGCCGTAAATTCACTACGACAGAGTCCCTCACTGGACCACACAAAAAAGGAAGCTCTATCATATTCAAAGGTTGAGAGACCAAAGACAAGCTAGACGCAATTGTTGAAGAGCTTGCAGCACTTCAAACAGCAATAGGACATAAGCCCATTCCTGTACCTTCAAAAAAGACCGCAGCGACCTCATTGTATGCATCGGCAGCGTCCAAACATGCACCTGTCAACAAAGACAACGCAGCGACTCGCAAAGCTAGAGCTTCACCGGCTACACACACCTCAAGCAATTCAGTGTTGCAATTACGGGTGGCGACATCCTGTTGCTTGCCGCAGTAACTGCGCATGCCTACAGAAATGCGCCCAGATGTTAGAGTTTGGGAAGGCTATTGGGGAAAGGCTAACGTTGAGGGATGAAAGGGGTATCTGAACAAGATATAAAATTTGCCAGCCAGAAGATGGAGCTTGGGAACGGGAGTTGGACTTTGGCAAGCAGAGAACAACTGTGGTATGGAAGGACAGAGAAGGATCAAGTAAGGGTGTGGGTGTAGAGGAGGATTCCTATGAGGCTCCAAACTCTGTGGAGGAGGCTTCTGGAATTGAGAAGCATTTTTGGGGGAGGTGCCGGTGAGGAAGTAGACATTCAGTATTCAAAAAGTGCAGGTTGCCTTGGATGTCTGTCACTGGCTACTGAAAAAATACAGACTGGGAAGGAGGAGAATATGGAGGATTTCACTTTAGATTGGTTTCAATCTTTTGGGTCATCATTTGGGGGTTGTAATGAGAAGAAAAGTCTTTTTGGAGAGAATTTTCATTTGGTCATGGGTTTATCAGATTTTACTACTATTCCTTCTCAATCTATTTCTTTTGACTCTCAATTTTTCAATGT
>KZ123958.1:2347-20369 GCA_002157025.1 Melampsora abietis-canadensis | reverse complement strand
GAATAGACGATTAGTCATAAGCCCCTCTGCGAGGGCGCGGACGCGGCCGCGCAGATGGGGCTTTGTTAAGCTAAGGTTTTTGCAACCAAACCGCCAAACGTAAAATACACATAACGTGTATGTCAGATTTGTCACGTTTGGCGGTGCGCGTTGGAGATGCTCTTACACAGCCTAGATTTTGTTGACCTGCGGGCAAATTCATCATACACAACATGACTTGTCAAGCGGCCATTGTACAGACGAGAGAATGCATCGTTTTACACACTAACGGTGGCGATACTCTAAGGAGTTTGGGCGAGTTTGGCGGAAGTCCCTCGCTCGACTACTCGCAAGAGTCGAGTGTGGGACTTTGATAAGTTTAGGAACGTTCCTATCTCTCCTCAAGTGCGGCTGTGTTCTGCTGAGAGCGACTCTCTCAGAAGCATCGGGCCTTTGATGAGGGATCTTTGGCACAATTTGTTGGTGCCATCTCAAGACTAACTTTAAAATAAATGATCGAGCAATTTAATATGAGATTCCGCGGTGAATCAGGTGGAATAACTCCAGGGGACTTTTGCTGTTGGTATTGTATAGCTGTGTCAGCGTGGGACTAATCATGATTTGATAACGGCGTCAGACTCAGCAGTTTGCAGTTCAGACTTTTTCACCTGGAACTGACGACAAAAGTTATAAATAATTTGAAAGACGGACAGAAAAATTTGTATGTGCTACGAACGCGTTTGTTGTGGGATTTGGAATGCGTTGACTGTATGATTCTGCTATAAAAGAGCACAATTCCTACAACAACTTCCCCTCTCCTTAAATCTGCCCGCTCCTCTTAGTTGAATATCTGTTGTGTCTTTGATCTTAACTTCAGCACGACTACAAAATTCTAGTAGCTCTACGACCTGTGAGAATCTCATTCTGTGCAGTATGTTTTGGAATCGATCGGTCCCGCCTCATCAGCTTTTGCTCGCTCTCCTGCTTGCCGCAAATCTCGCCTCCCCTATGTTTGCTAAACCACCTAAACCAAAAGTATGCTACATCAGCTGGTCTCCAGGATACGAGCGTCAACCCCACGTGCCCCCATTATTTAGTCAGTCAAACATCCCCCTTCAGTTTGCAGTTTTCCAATTGGCACAGTCAATCGGCGATCTTTCTCTTCTATCAGTGTGTACTGACACGGCAATCTAAACACCTTACCAAACAAAACTACGCTCATAGACTGTGGAACATCAGTCGACACGGCTCTTTTATGCCAAACGTGTGGAAGGGCTGATGGCAAAATACCCGGTCAGAGATATTTATCATTTTCAATCTCCGGGCGATGCAGACGGCCTTCTTACCTTCTGCTTTGATTCATCATTGCACAGCTGCTCACTACTGCAAAGACAGCAACGGGAAACCATACACTGGGAGAGGATTTTTGAATTGTGATATTACGTACTCCACCGATCCGCAAAATAAAATCTGTTAGTCATTTATCCTCCAGTTCTTTGACTGCACGCATAAGTTTGGGATATCTTGGAATGCCTGAATCCTGCAAATTCAGTGCAAGATCTTGAGGCCTATGCATGAAACTTGGAATACTAATGTAATGATTCCCGCTCAATTCACAAATCTCCAAAACAAAAGTGTGCACAAGTACTTTCCCTGGACACCCGGAGGAATACACTTGCCAGAAGCTTGTTACGCCGCAACGTAAGTACGACTTTCAAAACTTGTTTGTCATTCAGCATGTGATATCTGCTCATCACCATCTTTCCCTTCTCATGGTTCAAACTTGACAATGCTTACTACGGCGTCCAGACTGCCGTGGTTGCAAACCGGTCTGACTATGATTGTTACCTGTACTGTTGCTTGTTGATACTGCTATGAACAATAACATTTATTCTATCTAGTCAGACCTGATCACTTACTGTGACCCACTGAGACCCCCTGATGATGGTTAGAATCCAAATGCACTAGCCACAATATCACATCTCGGCTTTTGCTGCACCAGAACTATCCTTTGAGCAATCAGTAGAATTTGCTCTGGATAACCGCACACGTTATTCCCCAGAAATCCACTGGCTTTGTGGAATCTGCGAGCCCCATTGTGGGGTGAGCCGTGAGCATTGCACTGCTGCCACAGTTCCCGTTCGTATTTTCAAGTGGCTGACAGATAGAACTCTCAGGCCCTTTCTTGGAACCCTGATGGTCTGAAGTGGAACGCAAACAATGCAGCCCACACCGCGTTGAGCAAATCTACAAGATGATGTAGCCAAAAGTTCTGCAAGGTCTGCATCACTTCATGTAAAATTGCAATACGAGTTTGGGGAGATTTCCTCACTTCGCGCTTCACCAAAAAGCCTACCTTCTCGCGCGTATTGTCGTCGACAATGACAAGCTGAGTGATAGATCCTGCCAGCACCTCCGCTTCTGCCACTGTAAGCTGTAGAATTTGGTGGAAGACCTCTTTGATTCACTAAAATCCCTCTTCGGCGTCCCTCTCGAGTACATCCAGTTCACTCAGATCACAATCCGGGTCGCAAACTCCATTACAAATCGCAATCGCACCTTCGTCGACTTCGCTTGATGAATCTTTATTGCAGATGACCAAAGGAGGATATCACTGGATATCAGCTAACGAAAGGGGGACATCATATAAATAAAGTTGTACGGCTGCCACTGGGTTACATGCGGGGTGAGCTCACCGCTCACCACCGTCGTGAGCCGTGAGCCTCACGGATTCCATGAATCTTCGTTCGCTCTCCCAAAAGGAGCAACAAGCGGAAATCTCCTGATAGTCAAAACAAAAGTGATCAATTTGGTTACAACAGCAGCAAGAAAGGGCATATTTTTAGCGCTTTGAGACCATCAATTTGACCTGAAGAACCTTTACAGAAAACTATACTATTTCGAGCGTATCTACCTTGAAGGTGGTACTTACTACTAATACTGTGTGTAGTGGTTCTGGAGAGTCAAAAAGACGAGTTTTGTATCGCTCAACTCGATGTACCTTGTCATGTTTCAACATCAAGATTTACTGTATCAACCTCTGCTTGAAATGGAATGAATGATCGATTTTTTGATGTCAACCGCATTCTCATGTTGCACCTCTGTCAATTCATCCTATGATCTCATTCTTGGGATGGATCGACATTTCACCACATCCACGGTGGCTATCTGAATATGTACCTGAAAGTGAACTTGTTGGGATACGTTTGGAAAGGGACACTCTTTCCAGCAAACTCGACTGAAGTTCCTCACTAGCCCTCACTCCTCACTCGAAGCCTCGCGAGGTATTTCCAGTTGGGTGAGTCCTCATATGGTGGGCACGATATCCGAAAAAGGACCCGCCCGCTCGGACCCGTGGGATGATCGACGGTCGACCGAGTTGATCAAAATGAAGTGTCGAGACTGCCCTGTGCGGGTGGGGTGACACTGAACCGGACGTCCAGGGCCAGCCACCAGAATCCAGATGAACTGATCGAAAACCCACCAGCTTCAGCCTTCGAGCTTCTCGTTCTCAATATCATTCTCCTAACTAGAATACCGTCATTCCTCATAGATCAATCAAGATGTCAGGAAAGAAAGTACCAGTGACTATCCTTTCAGGTCAACTTGGAAGTGGAAAATCAACTTTATTACGTCGAATTTTGAAAAACCGATCGAATTTTAAATTTGCAGTGATCATGAACGAATTCGCTCAAACTGCTGATATCGAAGGTCATTAACTCAAACCTCAACTCAAGATCAAAAAAACGTGAAAGGACGCGAAATACTGATTAAAGAAACCCGAACTCTCATCAGGCAAGACGATTCAGTTGACTGTTGCTAATGAAGGAACAGAGTTTCAGGAATGGTTAGAACTTGATGTAAGTCTGATTCATTTCTAGGTCGTTTTGATCTACCTGTATATGTCTAGTGAAAAGCACTGATACCTAGCGGTTTGATTTGCGATGCGTTTGTTGTGACGGCATAAATAGAATGGATGTTTGTGTTGTAGCGCTCAAGATCATGGTGTACGAGCTATCGAATCATTGCTGCAAAGACGTGGAAGCTTTGAGTAAATTCTTTATTTAGTTGATCTTTCGAAAAACCTCAAAGAAGCGCCATTCTGAACTGACTAAATTCGCCTATTGACATTTTCTTAGCTATATCATTATCGAAACATCTGGCAAGCCGTAAATTATTTATGCATTTGGGTTTATATGATCGATCCTTCAACACATCATACAGTTGAATTTATTACTGATGTAGAATTTGGTAACGTGGATTGATTCCTTGGAATAAGACAGGCGTGGCAGATCCATCTCAAATAGCTACGCTTTTTTGGTTAGATTCAGCTCTTGAATCTGTACTTTATTTAGATGGAATTCTCATAACAGTTGATAGTCTGAATTTGGAAATGGTAAATACATTTCCATTGCTTTGGTGTCCCTTCATATAATTATGCTTTTCAAAACGCAACAAGTCCAAATCTGAAGGTTTTTCTCCTAATTTCTGCTTACTGACTGCTTTGGAATTCCTGTGATTAGCAATTGGATGAGGAGGCTCGAGATGGGTCAGGTACAGTGACCAAGTTGAGTATCAGTCTGTCACAATACTTATATCTGCAACCTGAATTTACTTATCAATGTACTTTTTCTTAGGCAAATTGCTGTAGCCGATTCCCTTTATATTTCCAAGTTAGATCTTGTGGATGATGAAAAACTAATCCGTGTCAAAAAACTGATAGAGTGAGTTGGATTAAATGTCTTAGAGGTCTATGAAGCTTAATCATCACTGGCTAATTGTATTCTTACTTTTAGATCTATCAATCCGGGCGCCAAAACGAATGATTCAAGTCAAACATTAACTTCGACAATATCCGAACTTCTGAACCTCGATGCTTTCTCAAGTCTCACTAATAAAGAAAGTGAAAAGATTCCATCCCGACTTCTTACAGAAGTATTTAAGGAAGGAGTAGTAGTAGGACATCAAGGTATAGGAACATTAACAATTGATTTGCCGATCCTAGAAACTGTCAATGAAACAAACAGTAAATTTGACAAAGTTTTTCGTAAGTTGATCTGGGAAGGTATAATTGGAGAAGAAGAAGACGGAGAAGAAGAACCCAGAATCTTAAGAGCCAAAGGTTTACTTGAAGATCGAAATGGAAAATGGTACATTCTTCAAGCTGTTCGAGATTTATACGAAATTCAAGAAATTGAGGTAGGTGACAAAAGTGGGGGAAAAGCTAGATTGGTTTTGATCGGGAAAGATTTAGATGTCAAATTAAAAGAAAGGTTTCTGGCTCAGATTTCTTAAGTTGAAATATTTCAGTGAATACTGAACAGTTTTTCTCTTTCAAAGGATTCTGTTTGTGAATGCAATTGGGTGGCATTTGATTCCATTTTAAGTATTGTATATATGCATATAATTTCAATGTCAAGAACATGATGTTAATTCATTTGAAGACAGGGCTAGGGCGGAATTCAAATTTTAATTTGTCTTTGGTAGAGAGAACGTGAGTAAACATGTTGATACCAGTTTGGGGGGTGTGGAGAGATGTCATGAAAGGATCAACTCTGAAGTGACATGGAGAAGTCTGCGTGGCATCACCAATCAATTAGCACCAGAAGAGGATCAGAGTCAAAAAATTAAAAGTAAGCATGACTTGAACTCAGATGAAGATTCACGTGGCGCGCGGCGCGGGCATTTTTGTTCGAGAAGAGAGATCGATCGCAAGAAAGAACAGTTGAACATCACATTTTTGGCATCAAGACTAGTTGTAAATTTACACAATCGCAATGAAGAACCATTCAAGGCGAATTGGAACAAATTGATAGCTAAACACATAGCTATGATAAACCAAATCTAGCTGGCTCAAAGGGACTTAAAACAGAGGAGCCAGATGCCTACTCAAGAAAATGCAAGTGAATCATCAGAAAGGTATACAATAAATCCATCAACTTCAGCCCAAGACAACAATCCAGTAATTACACGCATGAGAATAAAAAGATCAGTAGAGATAACACCATAGTAAAGACCTACGATGGTATATAGAAACATTCAATCAATGGGCTTGCTAGCCAAGGGAACCACAGTTCCAGTGACGCAAGCTTACACTGTTAGGGTAGCTCAAATATCAGACCATAAACCATATATAGTACTTGTGATATTATGACTAAAGATTCCGGGTAAAGAAGAATCACGAGGTCGGTTTGGCCAAGCGTTCAAAAGTCCATCCCATAGTTCAACATTGGAAAAAGTGACAGATTGAGGAATGAAGGTTGTGTTTTGATGGTTGAGTGATTGATTATCATCAAGGTTGATCTTCTTAAAAGTATCAGGTGCTTGAACAAAGAATGCTACTGCGTTTGAGTCGAGTAACCAAGGATAAACGCGGGTGGTAATGACTGTTTGATCATTGGCGTATACTTCGACGATGCTGTTATCCACTACGATGGTCAGGTTGAGAGATTCTAATGAGGTTAAATTCGTGACAGGGTCTTGAATTGGCCAAAGTCTGAGTCTGCCTGCTTCAGTATCATTTCCATCTGGAAAAATAAAATAAAGTCAACCTTTATGCTCCTGGTATCCCGGGTTGAATTGACTTCAGATTCAAAAGATGACTAGACTTACAGGCCTGAATAAGTGAGCTGTTGAGACGAGAGACAACCATCGACTCAGTTGAAGGGTCGTAGTAGATGTCTGTCCATTCTCTGTCGCTGGAAAGTACCCTGAATCCACCCCTAACCATGCTAGAGCGATCAATGTTGGTGGCATTGTTGGATGAACCATGGAAGTCAAGTTGTGCAGTGATTGCAAAGTATTTATCAGTAGGTTGACTTTCAAATCCGACCAAATTCATCGGTCGACTCTTTTCATCCCCAACCACACCGACATCCACCGTTCGGTCATCGAGCTTGGTGATACTGGATTGCTTTTTGTATCCGTCAATGATTTCAGGTATAATCTTTTGACCAAGAGTGACAATGGATTTGGAACCATCCTTTTCAGTGACCACCTTCCAACTAGGATCCTTTTCATTCAATTCTGGAGCTGTTGGTAAAATTCCTCGAATAACCTTTACGAAGATGTCTCGGAATAAGGTGAATGCACCTTGGTAACCCCTTTGGTAAGTCAAGATATTGTACTCGTCATCTTCCTATGATTTGGCAACATTGAAAAACAATGAGAAGAGCGTTCCAGTGTTGATGTGTAGACAAGAAACTTACGTAACACCATCCGACTAGGAGTTGACGGTTATCTGCACCTGCAAATTGTGAATAAGCGTATGAAGTACCCCAGTCCACGACTCCGGAGAATTCGACATGTGCCTTAACGTTTCCATCTGCCGAATCATAATCATATTTTAACGCATGCCAAATTGGCCAATAGTCATGATGAGAGCCATTACGGGCTCCTTCGGTACCGACAATGAACATGTTAAGATGATGGAGTTCTTCATCATCACTCCCATTCTTTGACGTCTTCCGTCCCTTCTCATCGATGCTCGATAAAGTACCACATTCGAAATTGACTCCTGAGCCACCTTGCCAAGGGCTAACAGGAGAAAAGATGGGAGGTAAAGAAACCAATGGTCCAAGGTATGTCCAATCAAGCACACTTTCATCCTTAGTTTGACGATACAAGAATAATCGAGGTCCAGCGTTGGATGGTTCAAAATCGGCACGGATACCTCCACTGATAGTTAAGAACTTTGTGCCTGTAGGGGTGACACCGTTATTTGGTACTTGATGTTGTATGGAAGAATTAGAGTAATACTGCAAGAATTCTTCGGACTCGAATATATAAGGGTCTCTGAATCCAGTCAGATGTTTTTCAGGCCAATTGTCTAAGATCAATCAAGAGAAAGACACACGAGAGGTGAGGGTCAGTTTCCGATTTATTGATATTGATAAATTCAATCAAAGTTTTAAACAAGTCAAACAAACAGATTATGGGGTTGCCATTTTGACCAAAGTTGAGTTTAGTCCAGGTGTGCCCATCATCCTCAGTGAAAGCAATACTTTGCGTCTCAGTGCCTTCTTTCTCTGGTGGCTGACTCTGCCAACCAAGTGTCCCAGGGAATGTGGAAGTGTATATGAGGGTAGGATGCCCGTTCCATCCTTCTTTGATGATGCTACCATCGAAGACACCTCGAATGTCGTATAGTGCCGAGGGTGCCTAAGTGAATGTAAGGGTACAAGTTTTGCATTACATTTGTCAGCGCTTCAGGAGGACTCTCGAGTGAAATTGCTTGAGGTGCTGGAAGGTTGGACATCTCTCGACCCTCAATCGTAGCTTCAACTCACGATCGTGGTAGGATCTTCCCAGCTATGATCTATCAAAAAGCAGTAACAACTCAGTGTCTATGAGATGTGATACAATCCTAGTGGGAAGGTACTGGTGGAATTGAAAAGCTCATCCATGAAATGCAGAAAGGTCAAACTTACAATCATTAAAGTACGTGAAGTCATTGGTTGAAGCTGAGCACTGAGATACATTTCCCCACTGGATCGATGGAAAAAGAGAATCCCACGAGAAAACGTTTGAAAAGACAATGAGTAACGACCTCTGCTGTGCAAGCTTCATCATACCATCTGGCATCTGTCCTACTACTTACCACGTAATTGTTTGGCTGGCACTGGTACCCGACATGCCAAGTCCCATTTTTGGTTTGATCTGATTCATGCGAAAAAAAATGTCAATTTCTCCGAGTCTCCGTAGGCCAACGAACTTTGAAATATCCTGTAGCATAAAAAATCGAAGTGATGGAATCTGACTCACAAATAGCCATAGGGTCATTTAACCAACCACGAGATCCCATCATTCGTGCTTTAGGCCTCCAGATGGTGAACAACGAATTATTTCGACATTGAACCAAGTTTGACAAATCAGGAAATGAATTTCTATCGATATTACAACCATCATGTTTTTCTTCCGTTAAATTGCTAAAGACGTTAACAGAATGGAGATTCGGACTGATTTTATGAGCAGCAAATGAGTCAAAAGTTAACTCGTTACGTTTGTGAAATTGCGACGAATGTTGATCTCTGCTGGCATCACATGCTGAGAAGTTGATGGCGAAAATGAGGAAAAGCCAAGATGGTTTATGTTCTGGAAGTCGCATTGTTCTTGCTATGAGAATTCCTGTCAAAAGAGTGTAAATAGATTATCTTTGATTGATAAATCGCTTAGTGCGATGAGAAAAGGGTATCGTAAACTTGATCAAGACTGAAATGAAGGTATATTTATATGAATGATAGGATGGATTTAAAAGGATAGCCGGATACGATAGAACTGACTTAGTGCTACTGTACTTTAAATTCCATCGATTTGATCTGATTTCCAAAGCGCCGGGAGTAGAAACATGTATTGATAATTACGTTCCAACATGTTTCACATTGGCCGTAGCCCGAGGAGGTGAAGGTCAGGCTGCTCATTTCGTAATTTAATGAGACTTGAGACATATCTGAACCTCAAACGATGGAAAGGACCGGGTCGTGAGCTCATGTGATCATCGCTCACAATTATTGGTTGTTGGATCCAAGAAAGAAAGCATAGCGGAGGGGCAACTCAATGTCTCTATATTGCCGAAATCTTTGAGTCAAAGCTAACGGATAGCTTCATGGATCTTTCTTGACCATCAATCAGCATTTGATTTACATGCATCTGGGTGTGTACCAGGTTCAGTGGAGTCACTGATTTCAGTAGGGAGCCATTCAAATGGCGTGGTATGTGACGGACACCTTGCGCTGCTTGCTTTTTTGTCGCAAAGAGTTTTAAAATGGGTTGAAGCACGCGGGGAAATAACAACTTGTTGCTCGTCTTAAACATGTCAATTCACAAAGGCATTCAGGGTTCGTTGGCTTCAACTTCTCCCTGATAGCTTGTTTTTGAAATCACCCACTGCCGGTGCCCGGGAAGTCAGAACCTTGATCAGTGACTTCCCTATAACGTCCAACCTAAAGTCATAAATAAGTTGCAGCTGGTTTGACTAAAGATCATTGATACCCTTCGTCGAAAAGACCCGCATTTAATTTCAATGCGGGTTGTAAATACATCACGCTGAGGATTTTGTTCACCGTGTGCGGATGGTGACCGGTGACCGCATTGATTGACTTGGATCATACGTCCATACCGCAGTCGAGGATGATGACGTATGTTTGCAATGGCTCTCCACTTTCAAGCGTTATCGACCCATGTTTAGGAAAGAGTAAGGAGTAAAACATCAATAATGGGGTTTGCTTCTTGGCGCCCGCAGGTTCATTACAAAAATCATGGATCCCAGGAATCACAGATCTGATGCGTACCATGACATATAGGACGATGTACACTGTAAGCGCATGATTTGGGTAACAAGCAGTCGTGCCATGGAAATGGTTGACCGAAAGTCTCGACGGAGCAGAGGCACAGCTTCCGTATAGTGTGCTCAATGTGCTCAAATCTCCTTGACGAGGCTTTATCAAAGGTCTTGAAAATAAGATGCAGATGAACGCTAGACCTGTACTGTTGTCTAAACTTTTTACAACCCGTGAAAGAGCCTTTTCATCTTTAACCTTTAACGAGATCTGATAGCACCAGTATGCAAGCACTGGAGATAAGAACACCTACTTCCTATGTGCCAGGATAACACCAAATGATAAAGGAAGATATTCCATGATATTTGAACGAGTCGAAAATAGTTTCACGTTTCTGTCGAGATTCTGTAGAGTCGACTCCTCAAGAACACATCCTATCTCGTATAGCAGGTGTGATTTCTACAAGTCGCATCAAGATTGGATTAGCCTCAAGTTCAGAATGAGATGCAAACACAAAACAAGAGCAATCGTAACATCAAACATCTATACTCCTCTTTGTTTGAGAAGAGTCCCAACAATCAGTACATAGGATCGGAGAACAGTTTGAAGGAAAAAAAATGTCATCAACTTATCATTTGACTTGAGATAAGATAAATGCATCATCACATATCAGTTGCTTTCTGGTTCTTATCCTTAGTACTGATCATGCCAGAGATGAAAGTAAGTATGGTTGAATTACTCCAGATTTTTGGACAAGTGATGATTTGTGAGGTCCGCTTATTGGCAGGAGCATTGGCAGAGGAAGATCAAATAGTTCACGACGTTTTTTGCGATCAGAAAGTACAAGATTGGCTTTAATCAATGTGGCTATCAGTTTTTGCACGCAGGGCTGTACATACACATCCAAAGTGGATTTTATGTCAAGCGGCTTTGAAAAAAAATAACACATTCAAATAAATGTCATTTTGTTTTAGAAAGAGACATTTTTTGAGGTATCGATCGTCCATAAACTAGCTAATTTGTTCTAATCTAGCACTGATGTAGAGCTAATTCTACAACATTCAAAAAGCAGCCCTACATCAGTCAGATCTTCGAGGCAGAATTATTTAGCTGACCTCCCATAGCGAGGAGTTCATTATCATAAATCTGATCAAAGTTCATTGATCCTAAAGACTACAAAAGTTATATGAAATTTGTACATTTGTTTCACAAAATCCTGACATGGGTTCAACTTTCAATTTCTTTTCGTTTCTTATCAAGTTTGATCCGTTTTAATTTATTGATCTTTTGTTTTTCACCAAATTTGTTTTCTTCCAATTCCTGTAAACCAAGAAACAACATCAATTCTCTAGATCATCTCAACGACTTTCGACAGCAAGAAAGAAACCACAAAGAACGTACCAAATAAGCTTCTCTTTTAGCTTTACTAACCGGATTAAGATATTCCAAAACTTTATCTTCTTTCATCATCAATTCTTCCATTTTCAATCCCATCTTCTCTTCAATCCCCAACACACAATCCACATCATTTTCAGCCACCAAACTAATACTCACACCATCCGATTGAATCCCACGAGCAGTTCTACCAACCCGATGAACATATTCATTAAAATCCAAAGGAATATCCCAATTGATGACCAATTTAACTTGTTTAAGATCTAATCCTCTAGACCCAAGATCAGTAGAAATCAAGATTGTATATCTACGTTCTTCGAAATCTTCAATCGCTTTTAATCTTTGAATTTGGGTTAAGTAAGAATGTAATGAACATGCTGGAATTTTAAATGGTAAGAAATCTGAATTAAATGCGAGCTTTAACATCTCTGCTGTTCTGGGTTTTGATACAAAGATTATTGTTTGGGGGATATCTTTCACTGGATCTTTAGTTTCTTCTTCTTCTGTAATCAACCGTTTGATTCGATTGGAATATTTCGTTCGTTTGGGTGGTCTTGAATTTGATGGTTTTTTTGTTTTTGGAAATGGGTTTATTAGACCGGTGAGTTGGGTTAGGTTTAAAAGTAAGTAGTAAAGGTATGTCTCTTTGACTTGCGAAGGGACAAAACTATAGAGTTGTCTCAAATTTTTTGGCAGATTGATTCTGATCATGAAAAAGGTTCTGGTCAATCGTCTTGAAACTTTAAATGGTCTATGTCGGTTTACTTACCCACGTGGACCGCAAAGATGCACGACCGGTTTGAGTTTTCCTGGAGGTGGATCTTTGTTGGCAAGAGCCAGAACAGGTTCAGTGAGGGTAGCAGTAAAGAGGAGTGTTTGACGTTGTGAAGGCGGTGGAAGGTGATGATTAATAAGATAAGCAAGTGAGTCCGCAAAAGTCGATGTTAACATCCGATCTGCTTCATCCAAAACCTGCAAAAAGACCGTCCATGGATCAGGTTTGGTCATTCATTTGCTCAATAATTTCAAGCTTTTAAGACATGTATGGGATACAGACAAACAAACCAAAAATTTGCAACGTTTTAAATCCCAATTCCCAATTTCACCATCCGAACTCTTAAGATGATCGACCAATCTACCAGGAGTAGCAATAATCACATGAGGTCTTTTTCTAAGTTCAATAGCTTGAGAAGTCATTTCGATACCTCCCACAATCACAGTAGAAGAGAACCCGGGTATAGCTAATGATCCTAAGACTTTTAATTGTGATGATATTTGAAATGCTAGTTCTCGGGTTGGTGTTAAAATTAATGCATAACATGAACTTGGATCTTTGGCTAAACCTTGTAGGATCGGAATTGAGAATGCTATTGTTTTTCCTGAACCTGTTTGTGATGAACCAATACAATCTCGTCCTAAATTCCACATAATGATGGTCATGTTAGTTATCTTTCCTGAATTCCATGAGATGAACAGATTGTCTGGACTTACCATTGAGAATATCAGGAATAGTTTTAGCTTGAATTTCAGTAGGAGATTGAATTGAAAGTGATTTAAGTGCGCTGATGAGAGATGAATGAACGTTGAGGTCTTGAAAAGAAGTGCTTGTGGTTGACATTTTTTCGATTTGAATTGTTCGAAGCTCAGCAAATGGAAGCTCAGCAAATGTTGTTTGTACAAAAAGTTTGCAATGGCAGTGATACCGAAACAAAATGTCAATCAAGGAAGTGGTATGTTGCGTAGGCCTGGTGACATCTCATACACAGGTGGCATGTGTATGTAGCAGGGGACAGGTGTACATATAGATTCTGGGAACACACACGTGACACATACATATGTATCACTCCACTGCTTCATCACCGGTGACCGAATTGCAACCTCCAAGGCGCTTCATGACCGCAACAAGATAGGTAAATAGCTAAACCAAGGATGGAAGAAAATGAATCAAAATCATCCCAGCTTGATACTTCAGTACCAGAGACTCATGAAAATCCAACTGTTGAAGATGAAGAAGAAGAAGAGGAAGAGGAGGAACCATTGTTCAAGTATCGAAGGTTAGAGGGTGAAGTGGATAAGGTCTTTGGAAAGGACAGTGGATGTGCTATTGTAGCATCAGAAAAGTTATTGGTATGTCTTTTCAATTCTTGATGCCCATGTTTACCTTCTTGAATCTGACATTCTTTGACAATTGAAAACAGGCTATCGGTACACACAATGGAGTAGTTTACGTCTTCAATCATAGAACTGAACTTATAAAAAGGTTCAGACCACACTCAGCAACGATTCATGAAATCAAGTTAGAAGCAAGTGATCAATTTTTCGCAACAGCATCCATGGATGGAAAGATTTCGATCGTACAACTCTCAGGTGGAAATGATGTTTATATCTTAGATTTAAAAAGACCAATGAGATCTATCTCTCTAGAACCAATGTATCATAAACATCCCAACAAACGTCAATTCATTTCAGCCGGCCTTGCAGGAAACTTGATTTTACATGAGAAAGGTTGGTTAGGTAATAAAGAAACTGTTTTACATTCTGGTGAGGGTCCGATTTGGTCTACTGATTGGAAATCTAATCTGGTGGTTTGGGCCAACGATGCTGTAAGCTTCTTATTATATGGTTTATGTGCCTTTATGCTTGATTATAAAAGAGCTGATACCGATACATCAGGAATACCTGTGTCTTTTTGATTCCGAACCTGTAGGGTATTAGGATCATGGATATCAACACTCATCATAAATTGGCCTTCATTCCACGTGCTCAATCTGAACCAAGACCAGATCTATATAGGTGTCATTTTTCCTGGTTCAAGCTTGATACATTATTAGTAGGATGGGCCGACACGATTCGAGTGATATCTATTACCGAGAATAATTCCTCGAATATCGCCCCTACTCGAAGTGTCATAAGTAGTTCAATTACACCCCAAAGTTCGACGATTGTTGAAGTATCAGACATCTTTCAAGTCGATTGTATAATCTCTGGACTTTGTTCTTGGGGTCAGAATGGAGATTTAGCTGTCTTGGCTCATATCATTCAAGACGACGAACATTCATCAGATGACGGAGAAATCAATAAAGATGAAGATCGATATAAATCTTCAAAACGAAAACCTTCGGATCGTCCTGAATTGAGAATTATCTCGAAAGAAGGAGAAGAAACTTCATCCGATGCACTCAGTATCAATCACTTTGAACGGTATCAAGCTCATGATTATTCACTTTGCCCTTTCCCGATCTCCACCAACAACAATTCTCAGTCGGAGAGAGGAGCAGGTGGCGGGCAAAAGACGTGGTCAGGATTATATGTTTTATCACCACAAGATTTGATTATGGTCGAGCTGAGGAACCGATCGGATCATATTGGTTGGTTGATTGAACATGAAGATTATCAAGGTGCTATGAAAGAAGTACAAGATGCTGGTTTGGACGGAGTGGACGGATTCAGCTTGAGTGAGATTGGGAAAAAGTATTTGGATCATCTGGTCAATCACGGTCAGTCCCCTTATGATGCTTGCTGAGATTATCTAGTGATCTGAACTCCGATCCTCATTCGATCTAACTTTCATGCATCTTAGATCAATATCAAACAGCTGCCAAGGCGTCGCCCGCTATACTGGGGAACAATGCCAAGGCTTGGGAGGATTGGATATTTTTATTCACTGAAAAGGGGCAATTGGAGGTATGCTATGATTCCAATGTCATCTAAGAGGGGAGAAACCAGAGACAATAGGGTGAGAGTGTAGAACCTTACGCCAGTGTGATATTTTATATTTCCTTCATAGGCGATCATTCCTTTTGTGCCGGTTGAGATACCAAAACTTTCCAAGTTGGTCTATGAAGTCATTCTTGTTCATCTGTTGAGAAAAGATCCAGAGGTATGTATTTAAAGCTTCTCATCTCTAATGTAGTTCTTGAGGTTTATATCATTCTTTATCGGGATCAGAACATGTTGAAGATGATCAGAAAATGGCCATCGGATATTTATAATGTGTCTGCTGTGATTTCAGCTACTCAGGATCGGTTAACAAGAATCAATGATGATTCGAATGTGATCTTGATGACTTGTCTATCTGAACTGTAAGCCTCTATACGCTTTCTCCTTTTTCTCTTTTTTGATTGTCTAACTGAATTTCATTCTATTGAATCTCACGCAGTTATATATTGAATCACCAACCAGGCAAAGCTTTGGCTTATTATTTGAGATTGAGAAAGCCGGAAGTGTTTGAGTTGATCAAGGATCATAATTTGTTTACTGATGTACAAGATCAAGTGTTGTTATTGATCGAGTTTGATGATGAGTTGAATCCATATCATGCTCTGAGCACGAAAGAGCACGGGATAGCTATCAATCTACTAGTTGAACATACTCATTCAATTCCTGTAAGCCTCTCTTGTGACGACGAGGGCTACATTGTATGTCCTCATTGGGTCTGAAGGGGTTTAATTGTGTTCTCTCGCGCATGAAAACAGGTTTCAAGCGTCATAACTCAATTGTCGAATCATCGGCGATATCTGGCCACGTATTTGGATGCGTTGTTTCATGTCGATCCACTTTTGGCAACAGATTATAGCGATTTGCACGTCGATCTTTTTGCTGAATTTGATAGAAAAAGATTAATGGAATATTTACGAGCGAGTGATACGTACAGTCTTGCAAAGGTTCGGATCTCACTTTATGTCTTTTCTGTCCGAAACCATGGTCATGAATTATTGAGACGCTGTTTGGTTGGTTTTGAATAGGCTTATAAGATTTGTAGTGATGCTGATTTCGTTTCAGAGATGGTCTATCTGTTGGGCAGGATGGGAGATAACAAGAAAGCGTTGTTTTTGATTATTGATCGGATTGGTGATGTACAAAGGGTCAGTTTCGTGTTTTGAAAGCCTCAGAACCCATGTCCTCTGCATCTTTCAGATTTCGAGAACTGAGATAGTTTGATCTCACCGGGTTTGTTACACAATTGTTTTAGGCTATTGACTTCGCTAAGGAACAGAATGATCATGATCTTTGGGAAGACTTGTTATTGTATTCGGAAAGTAGACCAGGTATAGACTCATTCAAATCTCGACATACAGTTTTGATCATTGACTGACAATTATTTGTTCTTATGTATGATATGATCTAGCTTTTATTCGAGGTCTTCTAGACAATGTTGGATCTGAGATTGATCCGATCAGATTGATTCGAAGAATTCGAAATGGTTTGGAGATTGAAGGGTTGAAAGAATCGATCATTAAGATTCTTCATGATTTCAATTTACAGGTGTGTTTATTTGACTGTTCTCTTACTTTCTGGCTTTCTTTGATCTTTTCGGTTACTGATTTCGGGGTTTGTTCCTCAGATCTCATTGATTGAAGGGTGTAGATCGATTTTGGTGAATGATTGTCGAGATTTATCGAGGATGTACTACGTCAGTCAGACTGCAGGGGCTTTAGGAGATAGTCAGCACATTTCTCTTTTACATGACAAGTTTGAGTATCAGACTAATTTTTTCCCTATCTTCACCTACCCACTCAAAGGCTCTCTGAGGTGTGAAAAGTGTGGATTGAAATTAGATGGATCAGTAGGAGAAGAAGAATTAGTCAATGAAATCTCCGTGATGTTTCTCTGTAGACATACATTTCATGCTTGGTGTGTATTCGAAAAAGAAACAGTGATGGCAGCATTAGTAGAAGGTAGGATGAGAAAAGGTATGATTGAATCTAAATTTGAACAAACCGTGATCTTAATGTCTGGAGATGATGTTGGTTGTTGGATATGTTGTAAACCTTTGGAGAAGAAGAAGATTGGAAATCTTTTGGTCTGAGGTTTTCGAATCGGACGTTTCTTTTTGGATGGGTTCTCGGTTTGAATTATTGTGTGAAGTTGGTTTTGGCTGTATTGAGTTGGTTTGTAAGATCAGTAGAAGGGATACATTTGGTAGTTATCAACTTGTATAATGAACATTTGCTAATTGATCAATTTGAAGGACTTTCTCACTATGAGGGAGATATGCAGATTGCACAAGTTGTGTGAAAGATGAGATACTCGTGCAGTAGCTCGGTAAACTAGTGATATTGCTTGAATTTTTTGACAGTATGCTGAAGCCTTTGGAGAGATTCCTTATGAAATAATGATCACAAGCTTTGGCGGAAAATTCCATCACTCGATCATAGTATTTGAGGAAGATGTAGTGACGAGGCAATGACAACACTTTACTTATCTTTGCCAATATCAAGAATGATTGGTAAATGACGTCGGAAGAATTCATAGGTGCCAGAGATCCTCATCTAGTGAGAATTCGTTTGCATGTACAGGCCTATTTGATTCATAAAGACCTCAGCGTTTTGACCTTTTGTTACATCAAATTTGTCGGGTGTTGCAATTTT
>KZ123957.1:41711-60086 GCA_002157025.1 Melampsora abietis-canadensis | reverse complement strand
ATATCATGCATCTAATTTCAGGATTATTATCAATGTTATCAAGTGATTGGATACATGACTGGGCCATGGCTTCTTCAGTGTGGAGAGATATCACCTTTATAACAGAAGGAAAACACCATTATTTTCTGGAGAACTTATTGGAGCCATTTCAGAACTATGGGGAGGTTGAATTGTGACACTTCCAGCAAGCAGTAACTTCTTTGAAACCTCAAGAAATGGCTATTGAAACCTTTTGGGAATCTGAATATGATATGCCTATTTCAAACATACAAGAGCACCTCATGGATACACATCATCTCCTCCACCTACTGCTCAGATGTGGCCTCTATCAAGGCAGAACAATTTCTGAATATCTTACCAGTGAACTCAAATGGAGTGATAAGGTTCTTTTATCAAAGTCTCATTTGAGATCCTCAAAAGCACCAAGACTTCTTAATGATGTAATGATGTCTTTCACAGTATTCTCATGACTTCCCACCAATTGAGCTATAATTTATAGATGTTCACAAGGAAAGATTATTTACTGATGATTGTCTTTGACTTCCCCACCCTAAGGAAATCAATGAACATTCAGAGGAGAAAAGGAGGAGAGTCCTGAAGTGGTCCAGTCAATTGCCACTGCAGAACCAACCCACATTCATCAAGGGACAATTCCAGTACCCAAATTGGATGCAATCCAAGAAAAAGCTTCAATCATAGAAAAATCAGTCTTTCAAGATCATCAAGGACAATCACTAATCTCAGAGAATCACAAAGTAGATCACAAATTGGAAACAACAGCTACAACATCTCAAGGTCTCCCATCAAATTTGAAGTCAAAGAAAATTCATTCACAACAAGAAAGAGATAAATGCTCCGTGTGTCTTGGTGAATTTCAGGTGGCACACAAAGTGTTGAGAGCCATGTGATCAAAAAGTCCCCCACATCTTTCATGGAACAGGTTTTTGGGTATGTGACTTGATTGACTTTGACTTTTTACATGAAGAACAATCTATTAACAAACCTTGATTACTCTTTGTCTATATCAATTCTCTGGGGGATTGGGAATGGCATATAAACAATGATGATTTCCCAATTTGTAGAAAAAATGTTGATCAGCTTCAGAAAAGTTACCATGTTTTTTGGTCTGAAAGCCTATCACGTCAGACCAAGAAACAGAAGATTGAAGATGATGGTCATATATGACATAATAGTTTAGGGGATCTAAACTTGTGTATTTTTCATATTGCTTATTCTCATCAATGTGATCCTCAAGGATAAATTTATTCTAGTAGTAGTGTCTAGATCTAGACAAATTCTTACTATTGTGTTTGGCTTGTCTGGTTTTTGGTTGGTGTTGTGGCAAATACTCAGAGTCGACCTTTCTGTTTTGTAGATCTTTTTACAAATAGTTGTTGATCCTTTCAGTATGTTCTCATGACCTGTTCAGTGTCATGTCTCTTGCATTTTTCGCATTTTGTCAATCTCAGTGTACTTGGTCTGCAGGATCATCTCAACTCATTCTTTGTTAATGATTGTGAGAATTACCAGCCAGCTGTTGCACTTTTGAACATGCCTCGGATTCTGAAATTTACCAGGGTCTTCTTATGGTAATCACCTTTAATGTGGCATCTGATAACTCACCATTGATGATTTACTTCCCTTCATATCAGTGATCTGGTTCTTGTGCGTGTCATCATAAGCAAGGTGAGTTGAGCTTTTGTGTTGATGATTGTCTGTTGCTTTACATCAAAAGATGCCAGCTTGAAAGACTTGGAATGAAATGGGCTCTTCGTGCCACAGGAGAGTGAGAGTGAGCATGAGCTGGGTACGTGAAGCACATAGCTGTGTCAGGAGTAAGAAGGTTTGTGGAGGTTGGAGTAATGTCACTCTTGTGTTTATAACGAGGAGGATGGAGTCAGGATGTGTTGTATCATATATGGATGGCCAAAGTGTTGTGGAAGTAAAAGTTCATTTTCAAGTGATTCTATGATTTGAAGTAGGATGCGGTTCATTCATTATCGACAACGACGATACGTTTTTATGGGTCGCGAGACTGATTTCCGGGTCGAGGGAGAAGCTTTCAAACTGATCGATTACGATTTACGATGATTTACTCTTTATCGAACTTTACCTTCCTCATCACATTCGCCTCATCTATCGTACTCATACTTGTTCTCCGATCCTTCAATGACACCCTTTACGCTCTCGATATCGCGCACTTCGCTGGACCCAGTGTCTCTTTGTCAGGCAATACCGCTGGTGGTGCACGTGGACATGGGGCTGGAAGTTGTCGAATGGCATGGATGAACCCATCTTATATTCCAGTTGACGGTTTCGAGTCTAGGCTTAATGGGAAGTATCAAGCTTACCTTTACAGAGAACAAGGCTGGGACACCGAGACTGATCAGGTTGGAACTCGTCTTCTCGTTCATCTTGGACCCGTACGATTCAAAAAAGTGTTAATTGATCGTTTTACCATCTTGTGGCTGTGACCTTTCGATTGGACTTGCATCTTAGCCAAGTGGTTGCCCGGTACTCTTCATTCCCGGAAACGCTGGATCATTTCGACAAGTTCGATCGATTGCAGCAGCTACGGCAAGTCTTTACTATAAAGAAAGACTTTTGACAGATCCATCAAGCTTTCGGCATTCTGCACCTCATCACCCTGGACTGGATTTCTTTACCTTGGATTTCAATGAAGATCTTACAGCTTTTCATGGAGAAACATTATTGGAACAAGCCGAATTTGCTAACGATGTGATCAGTCACATTCTCAAGATCTATGCTACCTCTCGCCATGAAAGCTCACTTCCTGTTCCTACTTCAGTCCTTATCCTTGCACATTCGATGGGTGGAATTGTTGCTCGAAAGATGTTACTTATGCCCAATCACATCAACAGGACTATCAATACTATCATATCGCTCAGTACACCTCATACAATCCCACCTATCACATTAGACCGAGGTCTAGAAACCGTGTACGAAGATATCAATAAGCTCTGGCGTGAGGCATATCTGGGGACGAGTCGAAGCACTGATCTGCATGATTTAGTTATGGCCTCAATCTCTGGCAGCACTTCCGATACTACTGTGTCGCCTGACTCCAGCTCACTCCTCACCCTATCACCGCCACCTCACGGTCTGACGGTCTATACTACCTCAATGCCGGAAGTTTGGACGCCTACTGACCACCGAGCAATTTTGTGGTGTGATCAACTCCGGGTGGTCATTGCCAAAGCTTTGTTATCCATCACCGACCCTCGAGTTCCGTCTCAGGTCAAGCCTAAGGAGAAGAGAGCTGGAATCTTGAAATCTTATTTCACTAACGGTCCTGGATTACGTATGGCCAGTGATGACACGATTGAAAGGCCACTGAGCTCATACGCAGGAGCCGCCTCCCATAAAGTTCATCCGCCCCAATCAAGGTTAAAACTCAGCTCTGAAGATTTGAAGCGACGCCAGCCATTCAGTCATATTATACCTTTGAAGCAGAAGGCTGATTTCGGATCAGCAGTCACTTCATTCACTCTGCTTACCAATCTCCCCCTTAGCTCCAGGCTGAAGGTCGTTGGGTGTCACGGCAATTTTGGGCGTGATGCAACGAGTCTATGTACACCTCTCACCACTCGCTATTCAAATATGCTGCCATCCTCTCAATTTAAATTGCGCCCCGCCTCAATTCCCGGTCCCGATGACGAAGCAGAGCCTCATGAAACATTCAATTTCATTAAGATCCCGCCTGCAAACATCTCATCCTACGATTTCATCGCCATCGTTACATCTAATGCGCAAAAGAGCTTGGTAAAATCCAGTGATCCAGAGTTCTTGATCTGCGAATTTTCGTCCAAGGACGCTATCAGAACTTTTGATCATTCTTTGTGGAAATTATCATCTTGGGGCCTTGAATTTGAAAACTTTTCCTCGTCAAATTCGACTCTGGTCTCCGATATATACCTATCAGGAATGGATAGCTCATTATTGGCTTTCAAGATCCACGTCACATATCCCTCAACGTGTTTAGAGAAAGGATTGTTTGCACCCCTGATGAGACAACAGACTCCGGTCTTGCACGAGTCTAAGTTTCATCCCAACATCCAATCCGCACTTCTCTACACTCATTTTTCAACCGCCTACTCGCCTATTCCTAAAATGTCGACCGATGATGTGCTCCGGTCAGGAAGCGGGATGCGCTTAACGTTCTGGATGGATCCTTTTGCATGCAGTGAGATTCAACCGGGTGAAATGATGAAGATAAGGATCAAGATTGACTGGTATGAGAGTGCAAGAAAGATTGTAGTGTTATATCGAACTGCATTGGTTGCTATTCCGCTAGGAATTGTGTCAGCTGCTTTTGCTATTCAATTACAACGGTATCGTCACTCAGGAGTATTCCCTTCACTGGGAGTTGCCTTATCGGTTCTTTCAGAAAAATATCTCTTCGGTTCATTGGTAGCATTGATTAGTGTCCAATTTGTTCAATCAGCAATATTACGGGCTTCGTGGGCTGGGCAAACAAGACCAGGGGCCGAACAAGAACGACCGTCTCACACCGCTCTTGCAGTCACGTCTACTTGGATATCAGGATTGCTCATAGGTGATCATCATCCCGAGTTTGCACTGTTGGATTGTTTGATGTTTGTGATTGGACTAGGATGGACGTGTATTGTCTATATCCTGTTAAATACAATATGCGCACTCTTGACCAAATTGATGATTGCAGTATTGGGAGTTTCTAATGTCCAAGGTGTTGGGAATATCTCGGGGTACGTTTTTCGTTTGTAAAACTCTGTGTTCTGTTGAGCATCTGCGCGACAATGAATTGCAAGGCTAAATCAAGTGTTGTTGGACTTTTTCTCACCTTTACAGCAAGTATCAGATCTCCCCACCAGGTTTACGATCGAGTTTCTCAATTCAAACCATAGTCACCGCCACTTTGGTCCTCTTCACCACCTTCATGGCGCCATATCAGTTTACATTCCTTGTGGTATTACTTGTTCATTTCTTCCAGACCTTACGGGCGTTAGGCGTAGCCAAGACAAATGAAGTAAGTAATCATGATCAATAATATTTTATACAATATAATGACTGATCACGTTCCAAAATAGATACGTCATATTCGATCAACTGAGTCTTGGAATAAGTTTCATTATTATTTTACTGCCCTTTTCTTAATGATTTGTTTAGCACCAGGAAATGTGATGGTGATCACTGTTTGGGTTAAAAACTTATCAATAGGCTGGTATAAACCATTTTCTTCAGATCGAAAGATTTACTTTGTGATTGGTTATCTTCTTTGGTTTCATCGGACTTGGAACTCTGGTGGAAATCTGGGTATGTTACCTAGATCAAAAAAGAGGTTCGTCGATCTCTTCATTTCGACCTGAATGAGACTGTGGGAATTTGATAAAGCCGTGCGGAACACTGATTCAGTCTGGGTTCAAATCATAGTTTGTTGTTGAAGTTTACTATGTGGCTGTCACTTGGCACAGGCCTTTTTAGCATCTTATACGGTATTCGATATACCTTTCAGATATTTGACATTCTCAACCTTCTCTTTCTGTGCTTGGCCTTGTTGCACTATACCGTAGCGTCCAATAAGTTGACATGATCATAACTTCTATGGCGACAGCTGTCTTTCGCAAGGCACCTTTTGTATTGCATTGCTTGACTTTTTATTTTCAAATGCATTGTGTTTTTGTCTTTCAAAAGTGATGTAACAGTAATAGAACGACTAGATTTGCTATGATAAGTCATGAACCATTGCAACATGAACCGTGTCTTGTCTTCAAGAGCGAAATCTTCCAATACATCAAAAAAATGCGTAATCTATGATCATAGTAAAGTAATGAAAAAAGGTCCACACAAACCCATAAAGTACGGCGGGAGAAAAAACTGTATAAACAAACAAATGTTCAGAAAAAGCTGTACCGATGAGACAAATTATAAATAGGTAGATGGATTGATAAGCGGACAAATGAACCTGAATCATTTGTGCTTGTGATGAGTAAACTTGCTGTTGCTTGTGGGGTCTAAGTGACGTGAACCCAAGTGAGATACAGATAGGACCTGCGAAATTGGAAAGAAAAGTGAGGACGGTCACAATTGGCAATGAATAAGAAGTGATGCCATTGTACGCATTTGAAAGGTCGACCCTGGTACCAGTTTCGAGGATGTAGTAAGTCAATATCAGGTGAGCTTGTATGTGGCTTGATGGTGGGGAGATTGGGCGGGAAACTTACGTTGCAAGAGAATTTGATCCACCGAATGCGAAAAATGTACATTTGGTGAATGCCAGTTGGACCCATGCTAAGATAAGAGCCTCGTACTTGTCCGCATCAGGGTCTGAAATTTCGGGATATGTAGATGTCTGGGGAAGGAAGTGACTGAAGATCTTATGATTTGGCCAATCGATTTGTGACGAAATGATCAAGTCGGGCGCAAAGAAGGCCAGCCATAACGGGAGATAATTGACAGGTCTAGTCATAGATCGCAAAAGGACGAGATATATGAGGCGGAAGATGCGATATGATTGATGCCTCGATGAGCCCAGTAAATAAACGCTTATGCTGAGGAGAAGTAAAATGTATATCGCTCGAAAGTGATCGTGGGGAGCCAGATTCACATTGGTTCCGAAAATGTTGGAGTATGAATGATCACTGGGAAGTAGTGTCAGGAATCCGGCGAGGCTTACCGCCATATGGGCTAAGCAATTTGGAACACCTTCAAGATCATAAGGTCTTAAATATATCAATAAGATCAAAAATCCGGCAAAGTCCATGGTATGTAAAGTCCATGGCGAGTTTCGTAAGAAGTGAGACATGCTGTGATCGGGGGTTGCCTTTTGACCTACGTATCGGATGTTATCAGGAAGTTTCTCAAACCGATCTGAATGATCATATCAAGGTGTGATAAGGAGACACAGTATCTACCATTATGTGACCAGCCTCGAAGGATACGGATAATCGCACTTGCAGCCACGTAGCCAATCCTCTTCGGAACCGTATCCATTCTAGTTCGCTTGGTCGGAGTAGGCCATATGGCCAGAACAAGAAGTAATGTTGAGCCTAGGAAGAACCAAGCCTCATGCTCTTCTTCAATAAAACTACTGGAAAATAGTGAAGCCAATTGACTAAATGTGGCAAGCCTGATGAAAGCTCCAGATTGGCCAAGAAAGGTGGGAGAAAGTTGAAAGGAGCCCATGATAAAGCATGTAGATACGATCAGTAGGATCAATAGGCCAGTCACCATCTCGTAGAAATTGTGACCTGAAAATTGCTCAAGGAGCCTTCCCTGGGCTTGTCGAAGAAACTGTTCATACAGGAAGCAAAACCCTCGTATCAGCAAGAGTAGGGGCTTCGATTGACCTTGAATATACGGACCGATCTGATTTGATCGATATTCATTGCAGAGAATATATGCTCGAGTTCGGGGGGAGTCGCATCTTGCTTAGTGATAGATAGCATGTTGTACACAGAGTTGATGTTTGTGGATGATGCTAATATTTTGGCCAGCTGTATCGCATTATGACGAAGAACGTTTTCGACCAGTAGCGTAGTAGTTGTGACATTATAGGAAGACGAGAAGGCAGCCTCAAAAACGGATTCGATCACTACCCCTATGCTTGCTGGTGGAATTCCTCCTTGAAAGAGTACTGATAAGGTGGGTACAATATCCATTTGTTGCACTCGTTTCGGCTTGATCTTCTCTGTGCTATTCGATCGGGGCAAGTTGAAAGAGGGTGAAGCAAATAATAAACCCTAACATATGCCCGTATTCAATCCTCATCCGTCTTACAAGATAGTAAGAAGCGTGCAAAAGTCACGAGAATGTACGAACCGCAGAAACTTCACCGTCTGACGAGCCTCCGTGATTACCGGCATCTGTCATTCCATGATCACCCGCAACAACCAGTGCCGTCCCTTGCCCTGTGTTGGCGAAGTCGTTTGAGAGTTTCGAATAGAGCCGGGAGATCACGTTGTCGAGTTGATTCTGCTTAGGCCCCATGAGTGGACTGGGGATACATGCAGATATACAATTCACAATTCTGTCAACTATTCAAACTGTTGATAGGATATTCCGGAAAGGTATGAGACTTACGAGCGTGCACCACCCAAATGACCTACGTGATCGAGGCCAAGGTAATGAAGAATCAACACATCCCAATCCACCTTGGAATCGTCTGATAATACATCATCGAGATGTCTAGTGACATTATGGTCGACGATTTCAGTATCCTGTGTCAATGTTGAGTCAGTTTTATTCTTTAGAGTTCAAAAGTTGATCGACCTGGAGCTGACCGTAACATAAAAACTTGATACACCATCATGATCTTCAAACCAATCTGGGGGAAACAAGCGAAGCCACGTGTCATCTCCATAGAACAGTGCTTTTCTTCTGGCGCGCTTTCGGTTTTGAGTGTTTTCTGAATCAGATTTCTGTCCAAAGATTACTTGACGGACCCATGTATCAGTATGTGCTAGTAAAGCTCCTCCATTGGAAGAATCATCGATGTTCCAAACCGCATCGATGAACTGTGGATTGACTCCTAGACTATGAAACACATTAGCTGTAGGCCATGTGTGACGAGCCTACTGAAGGCATAGCTAACCTGAGGTCATAGCTTTTAACCTTGGCAGAGTGACCGTTGGCGACTGGGCATTCGCAGTAAATGGAATTGCCTTCCCTTCTCGTATCAATCTTTTGTGACAAAAACCGACGAGAAACTCTGGTAAGGACTTTGACGTGCTTCAAGACACTTTAATTATAATGATAATAGGAAGATCTGACTTGCTTTTGAGAGAAATTCATCTTGGATTCATCGCTGAACATGAAATCACTGTCGAGATCAATAGGACGATATGAACCACATCATCCGGTCTGGTTGATAGCTCTAAATACCCACGTTCGCAGAGCATCGATCAGTACAAACACCAGCCGATCAAACCCCGGGCTGGTATGCGTATCATCCTTGTTCTGCAAGGGAATGCCATAGCCTTCGGCAGGTTCGTTGAGAGGAAAAAAACCCCTGGCAAAAAGAAGTGCACCCAGAACCTGAGCGATGAATACTAGCGCATAGATGGAGTTGCCAGGAAGTGTTTGAACACGCGAAATAGTCATTGGCGTCGGTGTAGGCGTGAATATTTCACCTAAGCATGCCGCGCTCAGAGATGAGCAAAAGAAGATACCCCCGAAACGGTTCAGGGTGCGTGTGGCCAAACCCGGACCTGGTTGCGTGACGGATACAAAGGTCCTATCGGGTCAGCCAATCTTTGCCGAGTGTCTTGCCAGTCTTGCCTGAACGATCCACGATAGTGAACTGCCAGACGGAGCTAGATCTTCATCGCAGAAACTCATAAAGTAAGCAGCTTTGTGATGGAGATTGATACCGTCGAGGTTGAGATGAAAAAAAAAACGTTAAATGCCAGCTGCCTCGTCCAACTTCTAAGCTAAGTGCGCATATGCATATGCTATGCTAAAGCCTAAGCTAAAGCCTAACACTCATACCTCCACTTGAGGCTATAACTACATCTGTCTGTAGTCCAAGACTATGCTAGGGACCACAAATGATGAAAACATATACTTATCTGTCAGGTCAAATGCAGTCTTAGGGGAGCTCACAAAAAAACACAAGTCAACTTGGACACGTGAGCATACGCAATGTAGGGTAGATATTCAAAGCGTAGATTTCACAGAGACACGCCTTGTGCGTCAACTGAGCAGGTCGCTCATAGAGCGTCGGGATCACGCCAATACATGGTGGAAGGACATTGAAATGCACGGACAACATGAGACAAATAATCGAGGTGAATCTACTTTTTCGTGAGGAAATTTTCATTAACTACATCTATCTCAACAAACTACAACTAGATCCAAACCGTGAAGTCTGAAACAAGACAGAAATTGAGATAAGTCAATTGCAAGGGACCAAATAATGGGAATAGACAACTTTGACTCGCATCGAATGTCGGACTCTGAATTGTAATAAGACAAAAGGAAAACTAGAGCTTGTCGTAGTAGGTGTCGAGAGGAGGAATCTCGAGCTTGAGACCCTTACGTTTCCTGATGTCTTGTACAATGGTTTCGAGCTTGCTACCTTTCTCGAGAGGAGTTCCAGGCATGGTTTGCCAATGATCGAACACCTGATGGGACATTTTGAATATATTAGCGATCATTCGATTGCAGTTAGGCGAGGCATACATACCAATTGAGGGAAAGCTTGTCCTGAGGTAGCTTGACGGAGCTCAGCGTTGAAACCGAACGATTCGGAGACAGGTAGGTAAGCCTAGTGAGGTCCGATCGGTCAGTAAATGGAGAACCCGGTGTGAGGAATCAATGGGTTCAAACCTTGACTGTGTACATGGGTGTACCGATTCTCTGTTCCTCGGAGAAAACGTGACCACGTTTCTTGTTCAATACAGAGTAGATACCACCAAGTGCGGTTTCAGGTGCTTGCATTTCCACCATGTAGACGGGCTCTTGGAGACCGGGGTTAGCAAGCAAAGCAGCCGCGTAAATGACACGTCGACATGTGGGGATAATCTGACCACCACCTCGATGGATGGCATCAGTGTGGAGGGTAACATCGAGACTGGACAAGGCAAAAATGTCAACATGATGAGCGCAAAGATGATAGATGCGAAGTGCTTACACATTGTATCGGGTTCCTCGCATGGACTCCTCCGCGCAAGGTCCTTCTTTGGCAGCCCACTGGAATGCAGCCACACAAGAATCCTTGATTTCACTAAGGTATTGCACTCCCTTGGTGGTATCGACCAAAAAGTTGGGTCCGGAACCGTCAGGAGCAAAGGCCCAGATCTTACGGGCATCAGTGACATCCCATCCGAACTCATCAGCCAAAAGCCTGGCTCGGAGCTTGAAATCGTCACGAGGAGCAACCTTGCCCTCTTCAACAGCTCGACAAAGCTCTTCCGTAATCGGTTCGGCCTTGACATACAGTCGGTTGTGCTTGTTTTGGGATTTGGACAAAGCGACCATTGATGACTCGGCTTGGACTGTCTCACGGTATCCAACAACAGGGTCGGAGATCTTGAGAGGAACTTGGGCGTGGTCGTCTTGCAAATCCTTCAAGCAAATTTCGAGATGCAATTCACCGGCTCCAGCAACAATGTGCTCACCGGTATCGGCAATCCAAGCTTGAACACAGGGATCGGACTTGGAAAGACGCTTGAGACCTTCTACCAACTTGGGAAGGTCGTTGGCGTTTTTACACTCAACGGCGACTTGCACAACGGGTGAGACTGAGAATTTCATAACCTACCGAAATACCCTGTGATGAGCTGAATATTCAAGACGGATACAGAAATAAAAAAGGAAGGACTCACCTTCATGTTGTGGGCAGTCTCGGAAGTCGTAAGGGTACCAGATTTGAGCAAGAATTGATCCACACCAACAAGACCAATGATGTTACCAGCGGGACAGTCCTCGATGGCCTCAACTCGGCCTCCCATCATGAGGACAGTTCGTTGAATAGATTTAATGAAAAGGTCTTCCTTCTTGCCAGGAGTGTAGTTGGGACCTTGGATACGAACCTTGGGTCCAGCTTTGACAGTTCCGGAGAAGACTCGACCGAAAGCGTAGAATCGACCCTTATCAGTGGTAGGAACCATCTTAGACACATACAACATTAAAGGTGCGTTGGGGTCACAGTCTCGGATACCGATGGCGGACTCGTCGTCCATAGGACCTTCGTACAAGGTCTCAACTCGGTATCGTTGAGCAGTGATAGGGGAGGGGAGGTTGATACAGATCATCTCCAAAAGTGAGTCTCCGGCGGGCAAGAATTTACGCATGATGATCTTCAAGAGAGCTTTTCCCTCTTGATCTCTTTCTTCAGAAGTGAGTTTGACCTCTAATTTGTCCATCATTGCCAAAGCCGTATCCTTCTTGAAGTTCATGACGGAGTCGAAAATCTGAAATTGATGGGGCCATGAAAGTCATAAGCCACCTCGGCAAGCTGGTGAAGTAAATAGATGGATTGAACAGAGCACCCACCTTGAAGATAGGGTCGAGAACAAACATGTTGAAGGCTCTCTCCAAAGGTTTGCCATCAGCGTCGACGTTGGTTTTGACCCACTTCTTGGTCTTGGGGTTGAAAAAGCTGTCACCCCAAAGTCGGGCCATCATTTTTTCAGCGTCAACACCGAACTTCTTCGAGTAACGCTTGGCGAATTGACGGAGGGAGAAAGCCCATCCATGTAAACCAGAGCCGAAAGCGACAGTTCCCTTTTCAGGGTAAACTTGAACATCACCCAAAGCCTTGTCATTGTAGGTGGCGATGATGACGTTGACACTCTCGACCGTTCGACAGAACGATTGGTAAAGATCTTCCTTCGACACTTGAAGTTCGAGAAGAGCACGATCGACCTTGTTGATGATGACAACAGGTTTGATACGCTCGGTCAAAGCTTGACGGAGGACAGTTTCAGTCTGGACACAGACTCCCTCAACGCAATCAACCACGACAAGAGCTCCATCGGTGACACGGAGAGCTGCAGTTACTTCGGAAGAGAAATCAACGTGTCCAGGGGAATCGATCAAGTTGATCAAGAACTCGGTACCTGAAAAAATGTGAACAGTTGAGATCGGCGACAACCTGGCTAGTCAAGAGTAAAGAATGGATTACCATCGGTGGTTTGCTTAATGTCGTCCAAGTCTTCCTTCTCGAGCTCAAAGAACATGGAGATGGCAGTCGACTTGATTGTGATACCACGCTCTTGCTCATCAGCTCGGGTGTCAGTGGCACGAGCCTCACCGGCACGAGAGCTGGCAATAATACCAGCCTTGGACAACAGAGAGTCCGTCAAGGTGGATTTACCGTGATCGACATGAGCAATAACTGGAAGGAGGTACCGTGTTTGAAGCTATCAGAATCCATGGCATCACAAATAGTAAGTGTGAAGGAAAACTAACCAGACATGTTACGGACGCTGGAAACAAAGGATAACGCGATCAGGATTGATTCGAGCAAACGGAGCGCAATTCGAAATGACAACTTACTTGGCCCGCTTGTCCATAAGCCCTCGGACTTGGTCGACAGTGAAATTGACCATTTTGATAAGAAGCTGAGGGAGAATGATCAAGATCGAGTTAGTTTAACGCCCTATCAAAGGTGCTTGCTGGGAAAAATAAAAGCAAGCATTTGGGATTGCGGATGCGGATCCGAAAAACTTGGGCATCTTGTGCAGAAATGAATGGTGCAAGACCGATTCTGTTTTTCTAGGAGGTACGGGGGAAAAAGAGTTGAAAGATATCGATTGGCTCACTTTGGGTTGGTTTTAGAGGAAGAAAGGTAAAAGAGAAACAGCCAAGAAAATGAAGCTGCTTTTGGAGAGTTCGAGGTAAAGAGACAGTGGGGGCGGCTTGGGTGGATGGTGAATGAAGTTTTTCTTAAACTCAGACCCGAGATCGCAGTTCGTACAGTTTCAGCAATCAACTCAACCCTAACCCTAAATCAGAAACCGTACAAAACTGCCATTTTGAAAATCATCGAGTTGACCAAATCCACCCAAGTTTGTGGAGGAGATCAAGCAGTTTTATTCGCCTTCTTGTTTTGAGAAAGATATCCTTCAGAGGGTCAACGCATCTGTCATGATCATGCAGCGGTTTTGAAGATGGATTAAGTGGAATGTCTCAATGCTGACAGTGGCCATTTGAGCTTACAAATTAATCTTTCAGAGAAGAATGGGGAAGAGGTGCCTCGTGTGGACACTGGCTTGGAAAACTATTGACATATGCAAAACATTTCAACATGTCTGTTGCAAGGCATGAACCCCTCTGAAGAGCCAGCTCGCTGCTCAGCAGCATGCTGCAGCATGTGTTGAGTCAAAAACAAAATGACTCTGAGGCTCTCACAAACCCCCTTTCTTGCATATTCATCAAGTTCCCCCAAGTAACTTAGACTGGATAAGTAACACTTGAGCAGATCCATTTGGTGACGTTTTTAGGATACCAACTTGAATTAGTTGATACATAGCGAGTTCGATGTACAAAGTTTTCGAGGCAGAATCAAGGATGGCTGCTTCATGAGATGCGATTTGAGGACGAAAGGTAAACAAGGATTCAAATGTCAAAGAGGAAGCTAAAATGTGTGTGGTTGCCTTGATCAGATGATGCGAGCCCTATCACTCCCAAGCTTATGCTACCTTAACAGAACTTCAAATGAGGTGGTGAATCTAATGTTGAGACATTGATAAGTTTTGTGAATACCATTCGTCGTGTGGACATCTCCTTAACGTAACTGCTGTGGTTAAATCACATTACATCCGAGAATTATGATACATACATCAAGTTTTGAACAAGAGGCTGACAAGCAACACGGTGCCCGAATTCGGATGGTGACCCGCTTGTAGAGATTCCGTGATGCGGATCACTGGAAAGCTTTGAAAAAACTCTATCAAGTAGCAGATATCTTGGGATGTGATGCAGTTTCTACACCCAAAGTCCCAATTTTGTACTTTGCTCATATACCCTTATTAACATCAGTGCCGAACGGCCTGTTGGACTGGTTTTTGTCTGCCGAGCTCATACTGCTGGACGCGGATAACCGTTCTCCGGGTTCAGTCGAACACGATCTTTGACCTACTAGCTGGCTCCCAGGGAGCTTTAGTCTTTAAGCATGCCGAACATAGTCCGGGTGGGTCTGGCCCGCATACAAAGGTCTCAACTATCTTCCCTTCGACCTAGAGGGACGATCTGCTCGAACATCTCCGGATTGGCGTATCATACCCGTGTCTCACGGACCAAGTGTTTAACACGCTTTTGTGCGTAGAACATCGTCACAGAAATATCACAGCCATCGATCTTATTCCTTGGTACGTTCAGACTGTGATAAGTCGATGGTGAGCAATAGCTGTCTCCCTTCAAACCCTTTGAACTCGGACTCGCTCTTTGTTTGTGAATTGTATCACAGGCTCGTTGATGATGGCAGACGAGGCAAGACATTCCTTTGGTAAATGAGGTATCGGTCGGTTGATGAACGAGTAACAAGTGTGTCATCGGTTAACGCCGCACCTCTCGTGATTCAACTTCATCTCACTCAGTCATTGATGCTAGCCGTTTCAGGCCCCAGCCAAGTTGTATTGACATTATCAACAAAACTGCAAATCTAGACAAGTTGAGCGGCTCAATGGAACTTCACATCGACTCGAGCGTACAAAACATTTAGTGCGAGGCTGAGTTCTTCCGTGAAACTTCAAAAGTGATGCGAGCGACTCGTAGGGTTGCTTTGGAAGTGGATTCTCTCACTGAATGAGCGTTCGATTGACAAGGAGAGATGATCCAAAACACGTCCAAGCGAGCCAAGAGACGAACAAATCGGTATTATCAAAATATGGGAGTTTGTATCAGCGATCCTTCCGACTTCTATGTTACCGATTCTCAGCAACTTGGAAAAAAATGGGGTCACCAAGTTTTCGTACCTTGACATTGATGCCAACCTATAAGAGACCTCCTTTCCGACTGTGATCTAGGGTTTTCAATATCTGTGATACATATTCTTCATCTCTTACGTCTTGCGCCCAGCTTTACTGCCCGCAGACGTTGTTCAACACCTTTACCAACTCTAACTTACAATCACCACTGGACACTTTGTAGATATTTCTTGTTCATATAGACACTTTTATCTTTCACTATTTTATTGCAGACCGCTTACCCCCCTGAACATAGGAAGTACAATAGCATACGTCTTTGATTTATTTTTTAACTGTCGAAGACAAAACAATTTCTTTTTCTCATACCAATCTGGTGTAGTATGCATCTCCACGTGGCTCATATCCTCCTGGCCATTGTGCCAGCTATCTATGCTGATCCTGAGAAGTCTGATAAAACATCTGCCGTGTCGTATCATACTATCGTAGGACGAAGTCCGCTCATCAGTGGCCTTAACGGGGGGGGCAGCAATAGTTCATCACTTGGCAAGACCGCATCCGATCCATCGCTTAGCTCATCAAGCCCGTCCAATCCATTACTTGGCTCATCAAGCCCGTCCAATCCATTACTTGGCTCATCAAGCCCGTCCAATCCATCACTTGGCTCAGATCCTAGTCTCTCGTCAAGCCCACCCAATCCAACACTTGGCTCAGATCCTAGTCTCTCGTCAAGCCCGTCCAATGTATCACTTGGCTCAACTCCGGATCTCTATAAGTCGTCAAGCCCTGCCAATTCAAGCGGAACCACCACACCAAGCCTCAAAGACACTTCCAAGGTTACCGAGGCTGTCTCTAAAAGTTGGGAGAAAATGCTTGAACATGCTCTCAATGCAACCCTTGCTACTCTTCCTGGTCTTGATGGCGTCGCTGATGAGATCCAAAAATTGGTTTCTAAGCAACTTGATAACTTGGAAACCCAAACTACCGATCCAAGTGAGATAACCTTCTATCAATTACTTCAGTCGTCTGACCTTTTTACTCGATCACGAGCTCCATAGTATATAGGATCAAAGGCTGATCTCACCCCTTGTTTTGTGGAAATTTTAGACTTGCAAAATGCTGGAGACAGTGTAAATAAAACTGCGGGAGTGGCAATCAGTGGCGCTGCTAGTGCCAATGTTACCCAGAATGTCACCGGCGAGGGTGAAATGCAGGGACAATATGCCAATGGAACCAAGTGTGAAGGTAAATACAAATTCATCTTTAAATAAGACACCGAGTATCTCAGATGATAGTAAGCTGATCTTGATTTCTGATCGATAGCCCAAGCTTATGTCACTCTCAGTGCCACTTCACTCACGACTCTCTCGGGGCTCTTTGTAGCAATGAGAACGCTTGAAGAGACCGTCAGTAAGGATGGTACTGAGAAGACCACAAAATTAGTTGAGAAGATCAAAGGATGCATCTCTTATTCTATGTTGTCGGTCATCAGAATAGTTGCTACGCCTGAAGTGACTCAATGTAAAGTTGCACCTGCTCAGACAGTCTTCAGCTCTCGTATCGAATCCAACATGACCTTGATTGGACAAATGATTGCAGAGCTCAAACAAAACAGCGACGGAAATAGTTCATTGACTCTCAACAACACTCTCAGTATAAATGCCAACTCTACAGCCCAAGCAAACTTGACAAAGACAACCCGTAAGCCATGTAAATCAAGTCATCGACTCCGGGGCGGTAAGAGCGGTATGTTGGGCAATTCAGCGGCAAACAATACTGGAAACTCGCCATCTTTGGCTCCGCCATCTTCAAGCCCAGGGAAAGCACAATACTTGACGAGTTCGCCATTAAACGCAAGTGCGGGCGACGCACAATACACCCAACTCCCTGGAACTTTGCCAGCAACCTCAAGCACAGGGGACGCGCAATACATCCAAGGCCCAGGAAGTTCGCCACAGAATTCAAGCACAGGGGAGGCACAATACATGCAAGACCCGAGTGGTCCCACCCCTGCGCTACAGAAAAGGAATGCAACAAGCTTGCAATCGTCAAGTGCTGGTCCTGCTGTGTATCAGAGTGGTTCAACCGGCAGTGATCCTACTTACGTGACAAGTGCTAATACCAGCCCCATAATGGGTGGTCCAACGGCCAGTGGTCCTAGCAACATGTCAGGCATGTCAGCTAGTGCTAACTCCACGCTTTCGGGAGCATACAATTCAGCATTCGACGCCTCATCATGGAGTAGCGATGATGATGAAAACTGTGACCCCACCTTACCGCCTCTTGATGATGAGAAACCACACAAGAAGGATGCAGTTCATCACAAGAAGAAGAAGGCTATGAAAGAAGTTGAGGTACGAGTTTTATCCTTTACATGAATGATTGAGCAAATCCAAGTTTTGAATCGGGAAGTCAGATCAACAGACAAAGCTAATTTTAACATGTTTTGATGAAATTTTAGAAATGCTATAATGCAACCATTCCTACTGTGACTGGTGTTATAAACTCTAACCCAAAGGAAGGTCGATCTGGAGTTCATTTGGGAAAATCTTCCCAATCCAAGATCAGGGTCAATGTTGCATCCTACATCACCATCAAATCACCTGCAATCTACAACTTCATCACTCAGGTCAATGGTGGTTCTGGCGCACGCACCGATGATGATGATGTCACTCCTCCAAAGGAGAATGCTCCAGGTAGTGGTGATAGCTATCCCGGTGCTCCAAGCTCGCCAGGCGACTCCAGCTACCCCGGTGCTCCAACACCACCAGGTGGTTCCAGCTATCCCGGTGCCCCGACCTCGCCAGGTGATTCTGGCTACCCCGGTGCTCCAACATCACCAGGTAATGATAGCTATCCCGGTGCTCCAACCTCACCAGGTGGTCCCAGTTACCCCGGTGCTCCAACCTCGCCAGGCGAATCCAGCTATCCCGGTGCTCCAACATCACCAGGTAATGATAGCTATCCCGGTGCTCCGACCTCACCAGGTGGTTCCAGCTATCCCGGT
>KZ123957.1:30291-41661 GCA_002157025.1 Melampsora abietis-canadensis | reverse complement strand
GATAGCTATCCCGGTGCTCCGACCTCACCAGGTGGTTCCAGCTATCCCGGTGCTCCAACCTCGCCAGGTGAATCCAGCTATCCCGGCGGTCCAACATCTGGCAGTCCCTCTGGCAGTCCCTCTGGCAGTCCATCTGGCAGTCCATCTGGCTATCCATCTGGAGGCATCACCAGCCCATCCAGTAGTCCTTCTGGAGGCGGTCAATGTGTCTGTGGAGCTGACAAAGAAACACATTTGAGGATCAGAAGTTTGGAAGCTCAAGTGGCTTCAGTTCACAGAATGATGAGAAAGAGAGGATTGACTGAACTTTGAGAAGATTTGAACATTTTGTGATCACTGAAATGATAAATCTAATTGAATTCGATGTAGGCACTGAACACAAGATCAAAGAACCCTGGGGGTAATAACTCAGTTTGCATAAACTTCATTGTATTAGAGCTCGGACAATTCTAGATCAAGACTGTTAGAAGACTGTGGTTGTATATAGCTCTTCACTTCTTGTATGATTTCTATTCTTTTTTGAAACTACCCTCGTTTGTATCGCTGTGATTTGTAAGGATGATCAAGATCTCCTCGTGATACTTTATCTTGTTCATTTGAAACAAAAAAAGCCAGGCTATTTTCTAACATTGAAACAGCTTGTAGTGTTTGTGATAAAATACATACTCGGAGACAGGAAAATACGAAAACAAAAGCAGTTTGAAATATGACGCATCGTTTGCTCCAGTTTGCTCCTCCTCACAAGTTTCTATGTACCAAAGAATCAGCATAAGATACATGTATATGTACGTTCAAGTTGAGCTGAGAAACATTATCTCGACATTTCGAAGGATGTGTACATAAAAATTTTGGAATTTTCTCCCTTCTTTTTTAGCACAGGATAAAGCCGATTCCTTCGTTTGAACTTCAAGTTTCACAGAACACGCAAATTGGTATGTATGAGATAAAGTCCCACTACATACGCATCAATTGGTTGATATCAAGAGTTTGCTTCCGTGTGTCCATGTTGTAGTTTGATTTAAAGAGTTGACGATTTCTTACATAAAAAGCTATGTAATCCAAGTCCGGAGTTTTTTTGCCCTTGAGCCTTGAAACCTAGTTTTGTGAAGGAACTTATTTACAAACGAAAACGAAAGGACGCAAGATACAAAACAATCGAGACCCTGTGGAACTTCTTTTGAAAACTTCAATTGTTCTTCTTAATCCAAGAGCTTGATTTCCTAAGTCAAAGGATCAACCCAAGATGTCAATGAATTCAAAGAAATCTAATAATCTGATCGATTTATATTTCAATACTTTATTCACTCGACCTATGATCACTAAATCGATCACTGCTGCACTACTAGGGTCAGATTGAGTTTCTTTATCTTCTCTACATCATCTTACAAGGTCTTGTTTTGTTTTGGAAATGCAACTGATTGTAAACTTCTTTTCCTTTCTTGATTAGTTATTATCAAGAAATCCTCGCACGAAAACTTGCTGGTATCAACCGATCATCAAAATCGTCTTATACCCAATTGAATTATCTTCAATCTTTAGGATTCAATCTCGATGCACTTAAACTTGCAGGATTCGGTAAGCCACCGACTATATCGATCACTGAGTCCTATCATTCACATTTACTAACTTATTTTTTTGAACTTCACAGGTGGTCTCATTGCCGCGCCTTCTACTCATTTACTTCAGATGATACTACATGCCATCTTGGCTAAACTCGAACGCGGAAATGGCATGGTCTCCAAGTCGAGCCAATCACCATCTTTCATTTCCAAATATGGCCTTTTATTGGGTTCGATCCTCTTCGTTAGCCCAATTCAAAATACCAGTTGAGTATTCAAATCTCTCTTATATATCTCGTTATTCTCGAGGTATCAAAATTAGTTTACTGATTCTTTCTACTGCTATCTCGTTTTGACGTTTTCACAGTCTATATCATCTCTATGGCCATCTTAAATGGTGCCAGATCAGTCAAAGAGATCAAAGCAGCTTGGAAACGAGGTTTTCCTAAACTGACTCAGGTATGTTAACCTAAAACCTTTGATTTCTGATCATCAATTTTTTCTTGGTTCAAGAATCTGATGAAATTCCCCTTTTTCTCAATATACAGCTCAATTTAATCGTGGCTCCAATCTCGGGTATCTTTGCTGCTCGTTTCCTTCGTCCTCGTGGCACATTCGCTTTTTTCACTGTGCTTCAATTTTCTCTTGCACTTTATTTCAATCAATTATCTAAAAAACTTAGACTTAAAGCTAAAGGTCCTAAACCACCTAAATCTGAGTGAAGATGAAGATCGGAGTTCATACCATCGTGATTGTTACTAATTAGCGGAGCCGTGTAATTAGTAGAAAGACGATCACATTATGGGATAAGTGATATCCATGCTTGGTTTTATACTTTCTTGGATTGGAGATGAAAGCTTCAAAGGGGTGTTTGATCCACTTTTTAAATATCAATTTTCTATTTCTTTCCAGTATGCGTCTTTGAGATCCCAGTTTGTTAGCGCGTTGACTTCTTGGTCATTGTTTTATCACTCATTTATGTGTTTCAAATTTCGCTTATACCCAAGATTGGAATCGACTTTGATCAACTTTGTGTTCAATGGTTCACTACTGTTATTCAGAATCATATACCCAATCGAAGTTCTAAGCTATTGAGTTGATGAGAGAAATTCAAAATCTAGGGGCATTTAAACTGCCTTTTCTATCCTGCTCCTCGATCTTCCATGTTTCGATGAAATTACTCCGGATCATGGTGCAGAAGAAGCCCAAGTATCAATGACATTGCGGAATCATTCTTGCTTGCAAACAGTTGAACACAGTGATCGAGCTCATATGTGGAAGGAGAACAGAGATGATGAGTGAGAGTGAAGTCAGAGTCTTTCTGCTGATGTCGTTCAGGTGCAGCTTGAGTTCTATGTTGAAATTTCTCTCTATGAAATGTGGTTCGACTTTGTTTTTTGGAGATGGTTCCTTTGTGAGTGGTGATTTGTTTCAGCATCTTTCGGTTTCTCCTCTGTGTTTCTCGTGGTTTGCCTTTCCTTTCACTACAGCCTCGCCGTAGAAAGTTCAACATAGTTATTGAAGGGTCACTAGAAAGGATAATTTTCGTCTTTTTTGCCTAGCACTTTGGCCCTCATATTCATGTTAAAATGAAAAAAATGAAACATAAAATGACTATAGTCATTTGCAATCCAGAGTTCTCAAAATGAAACGATTCGAAACAAAAAACCAATCAAAATTGTAATTAATCGCAAAGAGAAAGACAAGTGTACAAGTCCGAAAGGTTGACTTAAGGAAAAATATTGCAAAAGAAAGAATCAAACAAGCAAAATTTAGACAAAAGAAATACGATTGAGTCAATAGGTAAGAAAGGAGGGGATACCAGATAACCAAACGAGGAATAAAGAAAAGTTTTGGATTTTTCACCGTTTGCTAGCTGATTGATCTAATTGGTTCAAAAAATAAATAATTGCTTGCATTCTTTTAATTGATCTTCTACTCATTGCTGATTCAGTAGGTTCTTCTTGTTTACGGTGACCAGAAAATAATCTATGAACCCAACCAGCTTGAAAGAAATCTTGATCAATTTCTGAGGATGATGAGGTTGTGGAGTCAGTCCTCTTGATTGAACCGAAACTGTTTTCTTGAATTAATGCAACTTCTTCGACTTCAGAGTCAGGTATTGATTGTGTTAAACGATCTCGATCAATTGAAATCGCTCCTAATCTCCAGAGGAATTCTAGTTTCGACCTTCTACCATATCTCATTCGATTTGAATAAGTTTGAGTGGAAGTATATCTAAAACCGATTTGAGGTTCTTCGATACTAACTGGCTTGAACTTCATCAAATCATCGTCATTGTTTGTTTTGACCAATGTGTTGTTCTTTAGCAGGTCCTCGTTGTCCAATAGACGTGACATGGGAATGATTAAATGAGATTTGATAACTTGGCGAAATCTGATGGATTGATTTTCTTCTTTCATGACTTGGTTCATCAACTCTTTCATTCCTGTTGGTGTAAAGAAACAATTACCATCCAAAGGTAATATCCAACGTGCATCTTTTTGATTTCTACCATGTTGTAAAGCAAAATTTCTACCCCCGTTCTGCGAAGGAATAGTCAAAAGAGTCATTAGCAGTTTGATTCAAACCCATGAGTTCTACAAACTGGTGGTTTGGACTTACATTATTCATAGCATACAAATTCTTTTCATGATACATTGAATCTAACGACCTCAATCTATTGATAGCTAGTTTTCTTTTCTCCTCAATTTCATCGAATTCATCTTGAAATCCAAAAGCATAATCTTTCAATCTGATTTGATCCAAAGTCTTGATCTCATTTTCTATATCAATTTGTTTTGTATCCAATTTCTCTGAATCATTTGGTGCTCTTAATTCTCTTTTAGAATATTCGTCAATCTCAAATGGTATAACTAGGACTTGACTTTTTGGGATTCCTTGATCAATCAAAAGATCATAGACTGTTTCAAATTGGGTTTGGTTGACTATTCGATTCAAGATGTAAAACTTTTTAACCTTCAATGAATTGATTGTTGTTTCTTTGTATCTACGATGGTAATAATGATGATGTTGATAATGCTGTTCTTTTGGTTGCTTTGTATGAGTCAACTCTTGAAAATCATTTTCATTTTCGATGATAAATTTCAAGTTGTTGAGTGTTTGATTTGACGAATGACGAGGTGGTAGATCATTTCCAATGATTCTATAAATTAACAAGGTATCTCTTTCGACATCTTGTAAATTTTCACCATATGCTGCCTTCCAGTTGATATTTAAGTTCTTCAAGCCTGATAAATTCAGCTTGATTTGAGTCCTGAAATATAAAAAACTGATAATCAAAACCAAACTTATCATAAAAAACCAGAATGATTTCCAAAATGATCTATGAATCTGTTGACGAGATTTAAAAAGTTTATATTTGTGAATCTGGAATGATTCATTTGAACCCAGTTTGGTTGATTTTGTGATCTTGAAATCTAGAGGAATTAAGCTTGAAGAGGGTGATGATTTAGGTGAACTTGATAAGATCCGTTTATAAGGTAAATGTTTCTTCAAGAACTTATCATCACTGATTTCGACGTAATGCTGAGAATGATGATGATAGGACGAAAAAGCTTGAAAAGCGGTAGAGAATGACGAGGTGCTGCAAGGTGAAGATGAAAGAATTGAATTGTAAATTACTGAAGTGTCTGAATTTGTAGGCGAAGGGATTGATCCTGATGGACTGAAAGGTGGGGTAGGAAGTGAGGGACTGATGATGGAAGTTTCTGAATCTGAGCTGAAGTCAATCGTGATTGCAGTGGAATTTGTGGTAAAAGAGCATAGGCTATGCGTCGGAGAATGATTGGAAAGTGAATTTTGCCATGTCGCAGTTGATGCTAATGTTGAGGTTAAAGGTAAGATTGATGTTAAACTTGAACTTGAACTTGAACTCGGAATCGAACTGACTTGAGGGGTGTCACGGGAGCGGGTCGAATTGGGATTTGCTGGAGAATTCGACAACAACGCAACCTGATTAGGAGATGCAGCATTTTGACGACGGGGACTTTGAGAGGGAAGATTTCCGGCAAAGGGATCTAAGGAGGTTTAAGCAATGCCCATCATGTTATCAGAAAAGAACAGTGAAGGATGCACGAGCATCTTAAAAAAAGTTGAAGATGTGAATTACCTTCCTGATCAAGTGAGACTGACATCCTTGAACTGAGAGATAAAGGTCGAAGCAATCTTGAATCCAAATTGAAATGACGTCGTTACAATATATATTCCAATAGACGAGGAACTATGAAAGGGGTGAGCAATTTCGAAGAACTCTAAAAGTGCGAAGAACAAGATCCCATAAGAAACAAATGAGATGAAAACAAGTATGCGATGTCTTTAGGTAAAGAGGAAGCGATTAACGAAAGTGATAGATCTTTGACTGTTCAAAGAAGATAACAGAATTGTATTTCCTTGAGATTCTTCTTGAATTTGAGCAAGTGAGATTGTTTGAAAGATAAACGAGCTGTTTGTTTGGTGAAGACTTGGTTGATGTTAATGAGTGAATTTCATGGGGATTTTGTAAAGATTGAGTAACTGCGAGTTAGTCTTGATGAAGTGGATTGAGCAATGTTAGTAAAGACTTCAAAAAGAGCACAGATTGGTACTAAGTTAATGTTGAGAGGAGTTGCATGAGCTAGAGATTTCGATTAAAGTTAATTGTCCTTTCAAGTTTTTAATAATCAAGTTTTCAAGAATAGATAGCGATAGAGCTAGAAGTTGACTTGATTGTCAATGCTGAAGAGGTACAATTTTGTAGCATAACTATTTCGCCTTTAACCGGTCAAACTGTTCTGCTCACAGTCAAGTATATGAATTGCAACGGGTGAAGTTCGAGTGTCAGGTTAGACTAAATAAATTTACTAAGATAAGATATTCGTTGGTATGTTGAATTTGTCGAACAAATTAATAAGGTCAGTTGATTAATGAAAAATGTGCCTGCGAGGAATTTAGTCTTCACGATGGGTATAAATATGGCGTATCCTCCTTGCAAGCTAAGTACCACATCAATCCTACGGTTCAAAAGATATTCCAATCATATCCATTCGCTTTGTTTTGATCCTGATAAAGCTCTGGATGAGAATCCAGTCTCATCCAGAGGGACTGTGAGTGTGAGATCATTCACTCATTGCGTTTGAGCTTCAAAAAAAGCGCAAGAATCCTGGAGTGACTTGCGAAAAAGCATCCAAAATCTGTAACACAGGCCATGATTTGCTTTGACATACTCGTTTTTGAACGTGTTTTCCAAAAGAAGAACATGAGGCTTGTATCAGCACCGAGGGCTTAATGCTATAAGATCCAAGCTCAAGCAACGTTTGTCTAGAACTTCACCAATTAGAGGTTCAAGCGAGGTTTGTTGAATGGTGTCAAGCTCAGATGACAGAGATTCCAATGATTGCCATCCATTGATTTTGTAGATATCATGTGAATTCTTGAAGAATCTCGACAGCTACCTGCAGTCCATCTTTGATCAAGAAAGCAGTTTGTTTTGAAGCCAATACAAGCACCTACGACTCCATAAGGCGAAACAAAAGTGTAGTGTATGTACAATGGATTTATGTCTGTTATTCCGCCGATATCCCTATACATAGTCAGTCAAAGTCTCAGAGCCTCAGGGGTTGGTGGAGTTTGGGAGGTGACACCACCGGTGTTATTTTCCTCGATGGTAAGGAATTGGTAGTAAATAATAGATTATTACAGTGGGAGTTTGAATTTTCAAACATGGCCACGCGAAGGCGCCCAGTTGAACTTGAAGAGCTTCGACCCGAATCATGTACCAGAATCACAACAGACCTCATCAGGCACTATCTGCCCCTACCTGCGTCAGCAGGATACAACACGCGTAAGTACTCGCGCGGGTTTGAGATCTTGATGGTCATGGTGCGTACATTGAGCTGTATGTATCCGCAAAACCTCATGAGACCGTTGTGGTATGACGCTGCAAATTGCCACCCACCTTCCACATAATCTTCCACTTCAACATGCTTTGGTTCTCGATAACTTTCGGTCTTTTACACCTGCTCGTATTCCGGTCAAACTGCTTTCCAACCAGATTACCAGGCTCACCCGGTTTCCCTACAACTGACATGGTCAAATGCAGACCCAATGAGATTGCCAAAATATGCATCATACCGTTAGATGAAGGCTTTAATTTTGAGTGAACCCTCTCATAATACAGATTCAAACTCTCTACCACATTGGACTTTTTCTTTGGAAGATGTGTCAGCAGGAGGGAAGAGGGAGAACTTTTTGGAAGGAAAATCAAAGAGCTCAAAATTTTCGAGAGAATCAAACACGGGAAGTGATGTTTCATCAAGGCAGGACAGACTCCAAATTGACTTGAATAGCTTTCCGTCAGCAACAACTGAAGATGCTGTCTCAGAACATTTGCCCCAAGCATCAGACCCAGGTGTGTGTCATACAAACACATGAATTTGAAACTTTCCATACACATTATAGTCTTCACTACTGACATGAAGGAGCATTATTTGGTAGTTATGATCTTACCATCTCAGAGCAATCCGTGGTCTGAACCTTTCACTTCAAATCCTGATAGGTTATACAACAATGGTCCAGAAAACCACTATATGGTTCAAGGTCTAGACCAAACAGATACAACTTCTTCACCTATCAACATTGCTTCTAAGCTGGCACCCACAGATCTCAACACACAAAGTAGGTAAAAGAAGCCCAGTCTGGAGAGCATACATGGCAAAGATGGTATTTTTGCAGGAAGTGAAAGGTATTCCATTTCAATTTCCAAAAACAAAGATATTCAGTTGACCACTCAACCACAAACCCAAGGCAAAAATCAGGTTCCTACCAAATCTCCTCCACTACCACAAAAGCTTGATGGACCCCACACATATTCATCTGATGTAGAGGTTTCAACAAGAGAGACAGAAGTATGTTCTGGCAGCCATTCTTCAAGCAGGGCTCATAGAGTTAATCCATCTCATATACATAGATTTAGCACACTTGCACCCCAATGACTCACCTGGTTTGACTGAGATAAATGATTGGTTTCATGAAATACAAATATAAATGTACCAGAACAATAAGAGGTTAAAAGGGAGTTGGTAAAAACAAAACATCTCATCAAGAGGGCTCAAGAAGGAATAACCATTGGTTTTTGGGATGCCTGTATATCTTTGAGCACAAAAAGCCTGAATGAATGGATCTCTCAGCACTTTTAAAAGATGGCTGGGACTTTTTGAAGAGTGTGTTTGAGCAATGGAGACATCTCAGTTTGGAAGAGATACAAAACATGAAATTGTACCAAGCTTCTGGTTAAAGATATTGGACATCCAACACCCTGATAAATGTCGATTATCTTTTGTAGATGGTAACAAGACAAACAATCCCAATGGCACTAGATCACCATGAGCTATGGACCCATAGAAGCTCAAATCAAGTGAAGAATAAAATAAGTCAAGCCATTCACAGGAAATTTTTCAAATTAGTGAAGGGAAGAGATCCTAAGTATTTACACAAAAAATCCTACAACATTGCCTGTATGAACATTCAAGAATCCAAATCATATGGGAACACATCATCATCTGATAGTACTCAAACTCCACAAACAAAAGAATACCCTGAGGCAGCCCATTTGTCTGATACTCTCAAGGTCACAGGACAAACCTATGCATCAGCTCAACTCCATGGAGAGATATCTCATTACTTTGGAAATTTGCATATCACAGTTTTAATGTTTTTAACAAAAGGATTTTTGAAACACTACAACCTAATGCTATGAGGGTTCCATCACCTTATGCTCATAAACCATTGCACTTCAATGGAGAAATTTTAGCAGTATCAGAAGGGCAGTGAAGCATGCTGAATTAAAGTTGACATTCACCTTTTTGCGAAGCTTGGTCAAGATCTATCAGAACAGGTTAGATGATTCAGAACATGTGAAAGTATTTACAAGTGGCTGGAGTTTTCTAGAAGGACAATTCAACACATGGAGAGAACACAGTTTTAGTATCACTCAGATCAATAAAAGAGATAGATCTGTGCAGATTAGAACAACAAGAACAAACAAACGGAGTGAAAATTATTTGAGCATATTTCAGTACCTGGCAACACATCAAACTCCCCATGTTCCAGTAAATTGTTTGCATGCACTCTTGAATTGGTGGGTATGTGATCTCTCTTATCAAGAACAAATGGGGCAATACATAAGCTTTGAGATTCCTTCTCAAATCAAATGCACACTTGGCTCTGCTCTCAAGCATCCAGAGACATTACTCCCCAAGACTCAAGAGGCATATGAAGGTTGAACTGGATGATCAAAAGAAACTGTAAAGGTATGCTGTGAATTGATCACTTGCTCTTCTCATTTGTCATCAAGTATTAGAAGTAGATAAGCTCAAATGCTGACTGAAAAGTCTCCATTCTGAACCCCCAATATCCACATGTAAACAGGACCACAAGCTTTCAGAAATTTTTGTAACATTCAAAATCATTGTACACAGCTCAGAGCTCATATTCAAGAACAAAAACCACTAGATCACTTGTAAATAAGATTGATCCTATGCTATATACAGGGTGCAGTCTGGTTCCTGCAGGTCTAATGCAATGGCTGAAACACATCTTATGCTGTTTGGACTCCAAATTTATGGACCCAACATTGTGAACTATATCGAGTTTATCATAATGGTGCATTTTCCACATTTTGTTGCCCAAAGCCAGTGCAGGCATCTTAACATGATATTCAGATGATACAAGGAAGCTGTTCCAAAGATGATTAAAATCTTGTGATCCTTCCAAGCAGGAGATCCTGTATGCTTCAACCTTGCTTAAGCATACTACATGATGGCCACAAGAAAGAATTCAAGAAAAGAGTGTAATGGGGATGTTCAACTGCAAAAAATACTGGTAATGGTCAAGTTTAATTGGGGGAGTGATTCAAAAAAATGTTTGAAAGTACAGAAAATCTCTTGATTTTTTGCAGGAGTAAGATCTTGTATAACTAACCTACCAAAGTTTCTCTTGGCCTGCCGTCACGCTCACATCCGGTGTCCCAAAGCCACAAGGCGCCCTGGAGGTGCACATGGCAGTGGCCAGGGCTTAGGCCACATGTGGCCCTCACTACAAGCCCTTCATAACCTTCATAGTGCATGAAGTTCAGCTTAATTCCCCTTCAAAAAGTTTCTTAAGCAGGGATTAGCACCTAAAGATGAGTTGGGCTATGATCAAAAGTTTTTTTTTAAAAAGTGTTTTTTGGCATATATTGCATACAACACTAACTAAACAAGTTAAAATAAGTGAGGAGACTAGTTTACCTTGCATATTTGACCATCTAGCTGGAGCAAGGATTTACTTTGTCTTTTTGAATGTTGGTTTCTCAGTACTTTTGTTTTCTACCATTTTGTCATTATGTAACTTTTTTTTAGTTTTGTCTTAAGCAATCAATTTTTTGTTATTTGTCTCTTTTTTTGTCTTTTTGAAACCACCTTTAGGCATTTAGCCCACCCAAAGAAGGCGGTGATCCTCTGCTCCATCACACCTATATGCAATGCACACCCATTTCAATGGAATCAGTGGAGGAGGCACAAGTCATTTAGACTCTAAACTTCTTGTGGTATCTACAGTGCTGAGCAGGCATTTGATCCTCACCCCTAACCCCCTATCCCAGCATCAACCAGAGTCACTGGGGAGAGAGGGAGTTACTTGTGGCATGAGGCAACAGGGATGACCATACCAAGTTGTTGATTTAACCAAACAAGTTGATGTTTGAGCTGAGAAAGTTTTTTTTGACTGTCTCGAGTGCCTGTTTAGTCAATTGAACCCTTTTTTCAATGGCAGG
>KZ123957.1:12583-30235 GCA_002157025.1 Melampsora abietis-canadensis | reverse complement strand
CCTGCCGCAAGTAGGTAGATTAGGATCCCTTATGATTTGATCATTTGCGACTTTGCAAGATATCTAATGCCTCGCCCAATCTTATCTCCTACGCTGGATGATATCATGATTTCACTACATGTACCCTACTTCTTCTATGTTGACTTCACTCCTAAAGATCTTCCCAGTGACCAAGCAAGTGAAATTTTATTCGTTGAGAAATGGACAAAGAATTCTCTGATCTCAATCAAATGCACATTCAATCTGTTATTTCAGTTAACTACGACTTTTCCTAAAGTTTCAAAACTGTGGGGACACCAAGTCTTATTCCAATTGAATATCTCAATGATATGAAAAATTGGGAAAGGTTCCAGTTTCAGATCAAATGATCTCAATTCAATTCCAGGAAAATTGGTTTGATACTCTTCAGAGTACCATGAGTGCTTGGATATCGCAGCCTATCGTAACCTAAGGAATGGATTGATTGATAGATCTGAGTTTGATGTTGGAACTCAGGGGTAAAGATTAAAGATGTGTGGGTGAATCGTTGGTACGTCGGTCGATAGCACGGTGGGGCTGTGTTTGTGCGTACATATGAAGTCTTTTGTTTTTAGTCACAGGATTCAGATTAGGAGGCAGTGTCGCTATGGCTATGTATATAATTGAATTTGGACTTTGTTAAAATTTGAGAGTTAGGTTTGAAATTCAAGCAGAGTAAAATCCAAATGGGGTGATTTCATGCTGTTTCGATATAAGCATATGTCTATTGCCCGATATTACAAGATACAATGACAAAGCAATAGCTTAAATAGAAACGTGTATTTCAAATTATGTACCATTTATGTACTGGACTTTTGATAAGTTTAGCAAAACCCGACCAAATTGGCGGGGAATTTGTTGCAAGCTTTTCTTAAACGACTGAAAAAAACAATTACAGACAATTTGAACTGTAAAATTCAGACTTTTATTACATATTATCATTATCATCATTTCGGTATTTCACTTGTCGATCCTACCATTCTTCTCATTCCACCACCACCACCACTACCACCACCTCCACCACAAACTATCATCACCCAGTAACATCATTAACATTTAATAAAAATCAATCTCGAATTAGTAAACAAACAAAACAAACAAAACAAACAAAACAAACAAAAGAACTTCAAATTCGAATTTAAAACACTTTCAACTTTCAAAACAATCAACAAACACTTTCACTAAGCTTTCAATTCACTAATCTCCAATCAATCAAAGCACCATTGATTAATGAAATAAACAAACCATTCGATTTCTCATTTCCTTCGATTTCCTTTATCTTTTACCTCTTTTCAAATTCAAATGATACTAAGCTTTTTCTTGATCAAGAATTTCACAAAATAAAATCAAAGCCAAAATCAAATCAGTTTCAAGGAAAAAACAATCAAATCAAATTAATTCTTAACATCCTTTTCTCTCTTTCTTCAAACTATTGAAACAATTCTCTTTATCTTTTCCTTTTGTACTCAACTCTTCCATTCTCAACACCTTTCAAAGCAAGAAAATCTAATTGATTGATTATTCAATTTATTTTTCTTTCTTATCTTTATCAACAACCTATTTTCAAGATGTCACTCTCATTATTGGCTTCTCGTTCTATGATTTCAACTGATCGACGTCATATCGATCCAAATCCGGATAGATTACCCATCAATTTGAACAATTCATCAACTTCTAACGCTACTAGTACAATCACTACAACCACAACTCCTAAACCTACTTCAGTTAGTTCCTCACTTTTATTATTAAGTACATCTGCCGAAGCAGCCGTACTTGAAAGTCGTAAATTCGAACGTGGATCCAGACCATCATCACTTCAACCGATTTTGACTTCAAATCAATCAGCAAGTCAATCCTCAAACCAAAAACAAAACTCAAGCATCTCTCCTCCTACTCATCATCATCATCATTCCAGTGGTAATATATCTCAACAACAACAAAGGCTTCATCATCGGTCTTTAGAAACTTTGGCTCCTCTGCACCATCTTAACTCCAAGCGAGATCATAAGCATGCTCATCTCTTTAAATGTGAAAAGTGTCCAAAGGTAAAGTCTCTGATCATTCATCTCGATTTTTTTCCTAGTACATGATAACTGATCGGATGATTCTTTTGTTTTTTATATTAGGTTTATCGTCATCCTCAATGCCTTGTGAAGCATAGATGGGAACATACTTCGGTCTGTCCATTTCACACTAACAAAACTATCATATTGATCCTGACCCTTTGTTTATGAATACGATCTTTGAATGAAAGTATTGGGCTGATGCTTCGAAGCTCATGCTTAGTAAACATCAACAAGTTCAAATGTTAGAAGTGAGTCAAAGATCACCAAACCCACGAAGGAATTTTGAACTTGTCCAAGTCTCATTATTAATCTAGGAAATCAATCCTTCTCCTTCTTTAATCATCTTTTTTCAAAAACCAGGCCGCAGCAATTTTAGCTACTCCATCCGGTAGTTTACCTGAATCTCGCTCCCTTTGGCCAGCTGCCGTTTCGCCTTCTGAAGCCGGTTTACTAGGATCAGATCAAGTGAATTTAGATGTGATTCAATCCCAAGCAAAATCGTACAAACCGGCAGATCACCAACAACATCGATCTAGTTCTTCACCTTGTTCATCCGTATTGACTGCTTCGACCCCAACGGCTATGAAGATGAGACAGGCAGGATCCGAAGATATGGAGATGGATGAAGACGAAGACGAAGACGATATAGAAACGGGTGATGAAGAGGAGGAAGATGAGATCATGTTTGAGATGTCAATCAATGGTGATGATAGTCAATCAGCTACGAGTAATACTGAAACAGGATCAGGTTCAAGTGGAGAGAAATCCGGCCCAGGAATGATGGTCAAAGAAGATAACAACAGCCGCAGTTTGCCGATCACGTTTTCGATCTCTGCACCACCACCAATGGGATACTTCCAACCTAGACCTACTACACTTACTACTACACTTGTACAAGATGTTAGAAAACCAACTGAGCCTGTTCCAGCTTTCGTGGCCTTTCCGAACTCTCGTACTGCTTCGATCTGTAGTGTGGGCAGAAGTTATTATAATCCTGAAACCGTTTTCAATCCACCACCTTATGCTGATAGTGGATTAAGATTTCAAGATAAGAGTAAATTAGAAGAAAATGTAAATCAAACAGAAGAAGGTGAAGAGGATGATGAAGAGGATGAAGATGTAGGATTTGGAGTTAGAGAAGTAGGAGGGATGAATGGAAGTGGAGACGAAGTGATTGGAATGGAATTATAAATTTAAAAAGAAAAAGAAAAAGGATATGTATGATTATGTATCATATTTATTAAGGGTATATATATGACTAAGCTATATATATATATATTGGTAGATGTTTGGATGTATGCGGGATTTTTCATTGAAGAAAGCGAAGCAGGTAATCAAGCAAAAAAGAGAAAATCGATTGGAGAAGGTATAGAATAAAGAAGTGAAAAAAAGTATTGGAATTTGAGATTCACATCATTAACTATTATTCTCATTATGTGTGATTCTGATGTTTTTGTTGTTTTTGTTGTTGTGTTGTGTTGTTGTTGTTGTTGTTGTTGTGTTGTGTTGTGTTGTTGTGTTGTGTTGTTGTGTTGTTGTGTTGTTGTTGTTGTTGTTGTTGTTGTTATCTAAACCTCTCTCTCTCTATACTGTTGTTGTTGTTATCTCAATGCACACCTCCTACCTGATCACTTATTCACCTTTTATCTTATTGTTTTTTTTGGTATTTTATTTTTTATTTTGTTGTTGTTTTGATTGTGCGTGTGTTGTTGTTTTCTTTGGTAAATGTGAGTCTTCTTGATTGAATAGATCGAGGAATCAAATGATTTATTATCCAGAGTTTCTTTGAGATGGGAAGAGATTTTGGAAGAGTCGAGGTTTTGTGGTTTGGGGGATTAGAGAGGATGAGTTTTGTCCCAAAAGAAGTCAGAAGGATGGCATCATTGTTTGGCTCAAAACCAAAGTGAAAGTGACAACAAGCTGATTGTTCATGATGACTTCTTTACCTTGACCATTTACCAATTGCAAAACATCAAATTTGATTGGTTGGTTCTAGTCTGTCAAAAACCATATATATAGCAGTTTATATCATCCAGAGTAGTCTACCAATCAAAAACCTTCAATCAATCCAGTTCACCACTCAAATACAATTCAAGTCATATCATATCATGCTGGAAATTCTCACACCAAAACTTGATGTCCGGGTAGGTGGAAGTTCTTGACGTTGATTGGTCTCTTTGAGCTCTACTATTAATCAAGGAGTTTGGTACATATAGCAATGAAGATTTAAGTCTGTTCCCTTTCATGTCCCATCCGGACGCGAGCGCGCAAAAAGGGAGTTTGTTAAGTCAGCTACATACGACCCGCCGTATTTCTGTTGTTTCAATTCACTAAATGTGAACACAGGTCAAGAACCGTGTGCAGCTAGGACAGAATATTTATCTAAGTAGATAGTTGACGGAACATTTGGGTTCCAGCTCAACACAACAGCAAACGGCTGTACCGAATTTGACAAAAATGTTTCAAAGGATCTTTTAATTTTTCATGCTAAGCTTTCCCAATCAGAGAGAACATAATAACTTCAAAACTTCCCAAGATTTATAGAAAAATTTATGTACACAGATGCTGTTTGACACAGAAAACAAACTTTCACGGGTTCCATGGGTTTTTTTACACTTATTCCAAATAAGGAGGATGAAAGATGAAAGGATAGATAGTCCAAAAGATGTGAGTGAGAGAGGAGAAATTAAATTAAACGATCATTGCTAAGAAGATTGTACAAGCAAGACCTGCAGCAAGTCCAGAAAAGATGCCAATTGAAAGAGCTTTTGATTGTCGTTCTTTTTTGTCTTTTTCCTATTGTCAAAACAATGCATGAATTGAACAGAATCGATGGTTTCATTAGATTTCATAGAGAAGTTATCAAGGAAAGAGAAAGTGTGAATAACTTACCTGTTTAGATTGGTTCGAGTCTTTAGATTGGTTCAAGAATTTCATGATCAGGTTTTGTACCAAAAGCAAACAATTCATTTAATTAGGAAAATTAGTGGGCTATACGTTTTTCAACCAGCACATTTGGCTCAAGGGAAGTTTTAGTGGCGTTACTTACCGTCTTCTTTTTTGATAGTTTGTCCACTCTTGCTATCATTTGGGTTACCCGTTACGTTCTTGCTGCTAGATTCTGAAAAGTGGTCAGATTTTTGAAGAGAACAATGAGGGAGAAAAATCGAGTAAGTAAGGATATTGAGATAAGAAGTTAGGAGATTCGCTTACTCTCTTCTTCACCTCCTGAATAACCAGCGCCTCCCAAACCTTGTTTGGAGTCTTTGATATTGTTGACTGTTGATGAAGAACTACTATTAGATGCGATCGGTAGCTCTCCGCTAGAGACTGATATTGAATCTTCACTAGATATCGATGGCGGATCACCACTTGATATCGAGGGTCTCTCGCCGCTTGATATCCTTGGTGTGCCTTCCTTAGATCTTGAGGGTACCTTTGTGCTCTTCGCGCTTTTCAAAGTATCTTCTGTGAGACGATCAGCATCCTCGGTCTTTCCACAAGATTTACAAGGCTTTTCAGTCTTCTTGCTCTCATTTTCAATTGCTACACTGTTAGGGGTTGTTGTGAGATTGCCAAGTTTGGTGCGAGTTGATAATACCTCACTTTTAGAGACACCTGAAGTATCTTCAGCAGTGTTAGGGAGTTTCTCTATCACTACACCAGATTCTGGCGATAAATTGGCTGATTCCTTCGCTATCAAGGCTTTGGGCTCGGAATTTGAAGATTGCGATGTTGATGTACTGGTATCTGATGAACCACTCTCTACTACTGCTTCAGTCGCCAGGGTTTGTGAATATGTATACGTCACCGAACCAGACTCTGGAAAAAAATCTGGCGAAGACTCTGGCAAAGACTCTGGCAAAGGCTCTGGCGAAGACTCTGGCAAAGACTCTGGCAAAGACTCTGGCGAAGACTCTGGCGAAGAATCTGGCGATAGAGAATAGCCTTGTTCTGATTCCGTTGAGTCCTTTGATATACTTGATGTAATTTCTGGTGTTAAAATTTCTGATGAAGTTTCGACTTTCGAAGAATCTTGATTTTCCTGTGAGGAATCTACAGCCGGTGGGTTCGATTCTGTGGTTGTTTCATCCGTGCTCACGGGCAATGTAGTATTCTGCCCTTCAGCAAGGTCGGCTGAAGATGATATCTCAGAATACTGCGATGAGTCTGGAGCCGGACTTTCAGGCTGATCAGATGTCGAGGTGACATCGGCATCTTGTGTCGACTCCTGCTGTGTTGATTCTACCTTTGCTGCTGCATTTTCATCCAACGCGTTTGGTGTCTCTGTTTGATCGTTCGAAAATTCGTTTCGTTTTTGTAGCAGTTTGGAGAATTTCTGCGGTAGGTGGACATTGTTCTGATGGTTAGATTTGCGAGAGGAAATGGGACTATGATATATCCTCGGCGATTCCCAAATTGAGTGCCCCAAGAAATTTGAAATGAAGACTCCTTGAAGAGCTTTTTGATTCTCCTTGGGCGCCAGCCCAGGAAAGTCTAACTGTTGCTTCGTGGATTGACTACTTTCTTCAATTGGATTTGAGTATATGTTAGCTGATGAGGTTGTTGTAATAGGTTCCTGAGAGGGATTGATGATAAAAGCCAAAGTGGACAATCGGATTGTAAGAGTGAAAATGAGCAACAAGAAAGGGCTATTGATCATTACGAAAATTGCAAGGAATGAACCCGAATGCGGGTGTTGTATGGTATGAAAAGCTGTTGAACGGATGTGAAATTGCGAAGGATGCACTTGCGCTGAAGCCTGTCATCGAATGTAGAGATATCATCATCTGCATCAGTGAGAGTCTTCCACCACAGGAGGCCTTCATAGCATAGTTCTGCGGGTAGATGTACTGAAATCCACTCACTGGAGCATGTGCGAGAAGCGACACTCGGCATCAAGTCCGCGTATCCACACCCGGGGACTTCACCAGAGCTGAATAGTGCACAAGACTTGAAGAACGCTCGAGTTATTATGGTAAGGCTTTGTGACAAAATGTATTGTGAGGTTTTGTTTTGCTTGATCACATCACATGAATCTGGCGAACATATGTACGGCTGCGTTCAGAGATCCCAGTCGGCGGGTGTTGCTGAGGCGCAAAGTTGGTGGGGTAAAAAAACAACGGGCTAAGAATGGCAAATGGGGAGCAGGGATGATTTATTGAAAGTCTCAAAGTGAATATATTGAGATATTTCCGGCTTATTCAGTAATCACCCTTTACTCTGGATTATCTATTCTCGACAACGCCGCCAATCAGTCTGATGGAGGTCGGCTTCGACAGCTCAAGAGGTCGAAATCCTTCGGTAACTGACAATCGAAAGACTCATCAAGTATGTCGAGTTGACCCCTCGTTATGCCAACAGAAACGTGCTTCAACTTGATCACTTCCTTGCCTTCTATTGACCCTCATTATTTTGATGCAACCCACATCCCCACATCTTCCCTTGCGCGTCAGATTCCTATGTGAGCGAGGTTTTGTACGCGTCAAAGCTAGCTCTGCTAGCGCTCATTAGTAGCCTTCTAGGAAATTGATGGTCAGCAGTTTACTTGCAAATATTATCCAGAACACAACCAGAAGAAATGAGGTACCTTAAATTTGTACCTGTTGCCCTTGCGTGGATGTTCTTCAGTTCCACTTACATTTTAAATAACTGGCGCAATTTGTCTCCGAAGTTCGCGCTCTTTTCTCTGTTCATCCCGAAATCTTTTCCAGCAAACAGCTATCTGTAATTCTTTGTGTTGAAAAACTATCAATCTCACATCACGTACTATCAAACCTTCAAGATGGAACTCATCAATCACCTACCTACGATGCTCCTTTGCACAGTCCTCATATCTATGTTATGTGATGCGAATATTTATGTCACGCAGCCAACAACCCAAACTCAGTGGGTTGCTGGCACCTCAGTCAAAATTGCCTGGGAGGACGATGGCCATAATCCTCTTCTCAAAGCTTTGGGACATTCAGTTACGGTCTCCTTATTTCCTTCCAATAAAGGACTATACCCGAAGCCTTTAGCCGTTTGGAAGAACGTCGATACGCGGTCTCAACTTCTTGAAGTGTGTAACCTATCAAACCTCTTCTGTCACGCAACAATTGGTCATCTCTTACTTCGACCCAATCTTAGGTACACATAAAGCCAAGCTTAGGTTCAGAACTCCCCAACACATTCTTTCTGCAATTCAGACGACCGCGGTCACACATCACGGATGATGTATACAGCGCCAGGTGAGAATTGCAGGCCAGCAAGCTACGGTGGCAAGTCTTCAAAGCTGATGATCGTTCATCCCCTTGTAGATTTTCAATATTACCTGCAGAACACAACTCACACAAAGAAGCCTCTAGCTCCTCTCACCCTTCTGTACCACAAGAAGGGGAACGAATACAATCTAGTAAGTTATTTCCACAAAAGCTTTTTGTCAGTGATCAGCTTTTTTGTGTAATTACTGATCGCGCATTCTTTTTACAGACAATGGCACCGCCACTGCCTCGATGAATTCGAATTCTGTTCCGGTTACCACTCCAGTGTATGTGATTTCCATGTCTCTACTTATTCATTTCCCAGCAGCTAGAGCTGAAGTCAAAAAACGATAGTTCATCGGACCAGTCAAGTTACCTCCAAAATTCAGCGAGTGGTCACAAACCATCTCTTGTTTCTACCACATGTTTTCTCTCAATCCCATCAGTGCTTCTTGTGCTTCTTTGAACCTCGGCTTTCGGCTGATTAAAATCCTCTGGAATTTCAACACTCCTAATTTGACGTCTCCGCTAGTACTAATGTATTGCAAAATCTGTTTTCGAACCATTTTTCTTGTACTCTATTGGACCTATCACTCAACTTGGATACTTAACATCAGTGTTGTTCGAATTGCCAAAAATTTACAATCTATACAAATCAATGCCTCAACCATAGCAGACATCCCTTTGTTGAATGAACATCACTTCTGATCCCAGATTTTCTCCTAAGTGGAGTTCAATCTTCTCATATCTCAGGTCCTTGTAAGCCCTTACTCTACATGATACCTAATTAATTGTTGAATAACTCCCCTACACACGGTATACCAGGTATACCCCAATCTCCATCTGTGCGCATGAAGGCTTCAGACATATACAAGCTATGAAAGGCGTACTCTTAATTATCTTGGACATGTTCGTCTTCGTTTTGGAAACTGTGGCTATGTTTAACCAGTTCAAGTAGGTTCGTGTCTCCCTTTACTGTATGAGAAGGATATCTATGATGGGTCTTCATCCAAAATACCTTTCATAAGAGGGGCAGAACACTTGGGCAACTATTTTCTAATAAATCCAACTTGATGTTTACAGATCGGAGTTTGCAAGTCAAAAGCTACATAAAATTATATTCATGAAGGGTATGCAATAGATTGACTTGATTTTTGAAAGTTTCTACATAGATTTTTGGAGTCCAATATTGGTGTAACCAGATGACTTGATAGTTCAACTTCAATTTCAACTAATAGTATAGCCATTTTCAACCAATCCATGTTTGGCATACAAAGCAGCATTCTTTGTTATATCATGCGAATCTTACGTGCCACATTTCTTATACACAACTTATAGACTGAGGTTAATCTCTCAAAGATTCATGGCTTTTAATTTTCTATTATGAACCAGGTATGAGTAGATACCAATCACTGCTGACTTGAGCACTGATTACAGAGGTCAGAAACTGGTGTAATGCGTTAGCAAGGTTAGTCTCAAATTGAGCAGGGCGTATAATATTTTTGAGAAGGGTGAGAAGTATGATTTGCTCGCAAAACAGATTCCTAGACAACAATATATTCAACGACTTGGTGACTCTTAAAGGACGCAGAGGAATGCTGGCGAAATCAAATTATAGATCAGCTGTCAACGGGTGTGCACCGTGTATGCAGTTTGGAGATGTCACGTGTGTGTTTTGGTGTGTACATATGTAACAAGCAACTAAAAAACCATCGATCATAATTTTAACTTTTCAACTTTTCTGATTTCCTCTTTTCTGTCTTCAGTCTTCAATCGATATCTTCAACTTAAGCTTATACTCGTCAATAAATCTCTCTGACAAGATGTCAGTTCGCCCTCAACTCCCGAGTATGCAGCCGCAGATCATTCTGCTTCGTGAAGGAACTGATACTTCCCAAGGGACACCTCAGTTGCTTTCAAACATCAATGCTTGCTTGGCCGTAGCTCAGACGGTTTCTTCAACCCTTGGGCCGCGTGGTATGGATAAATTGATTGTTGATGTGAGCTGTCCATATTTGTCTCATACAGGAGTTGATCGGGAAATCTTTACTATGTTAACAAATTGATCCTTCTATTCGCAGACCAATGGTAACGCAACCATCTCTAACGATGGAGCGACCATCATGAAACTCCTCGAGGTTGTTCACCCGGCCGCAAAGACCCTTGTCGATATTGCTAGAGCGCAAGATGCTGAGGTCGGAGACGGTACTACCAGTGTAGTCATACTTTGTGCTGAACTTTTACGGCAATGCAAGTCATTTATCGAAGAAGGTGTCAGCCCTCACGTGATTATGAAAGGTTACCGAAAAGCCTGCTCACTGGTCGGTGAAATTATCTCTCAATCGGTCAAAGAGCTCTGAGGAGAGTTGAATTGATACTAACCCTATCTTTTTCGATGTCAGGCAGTAAACAAGGTCAAAGAGCTAGCTGTGACGGTCAACAAGACTGACGAGGTCAAGTTTAGAGAACTTCTCATCAAATGCGCTTCGACATCGATGTCATCAAAGTTGATCCATCATCACAAACCTTTCTTTTCCAACATGGTTGTTGACGCTGTCATGACCTTGGATCAAGATGATCTCGACGAGTCTTTGATCGGTATCAAAAAGATACCGGGAGGTGGTATGGAAGATAGCATCTTGGTCAAGGGTGTTGCCTTCAAGAAAGCATTCTCTTACGCTGGCTTCGAACAGCAGCCTAAAAGCTTCCAGGCACCCAAGATTCTATGTTTGAACGTTGAACTCGAACTCAAAGCAGAACGAGATAATGCTGAAATAAGGATTGAAGCAGTAGAAGTGAGCAGACTCAGTGGTATTCTCAATTGCGCTCCCTGGCCTCAGCGTTGAACTTTTTTCCACTCGGCTCATAATTTGATACTCAGGATTACCAGCGAATCGTCGATGCTGAATGGGAGATCATCTTCCGAAAACTGGAAAGTGTGGCCGCCACGGGCGCTAAAGTGGTTCTGTCACGGCTCCCAATCGGTGATTTGGCAACTCAATTCTTTGCCGATCGTGATATCTTTTGCGCTGGAAGGATTCCAATTGATGACCTGAAACGAGTTATCCAATCTGTCGGCGGGTCAATCCAGTCCACCACATCAGATATCAAAGAATCGCATCTTGGATCTTGTGAAAGTTTCGAGGAGAGGCAAATTGGTGCTGAACGATATAACGTCTTTCAAGGTGGACTCAAGTCAAAGACTTGTACGATGATTCTAAGGGGTGGTGCTGAACAGTTCATCTCAGAAGTCGAAAGAAGTCTACACGATGCAATCATGGTTGTCAAGCGTGCAATCAAAAACAATCAGATCGTAGCAGGCGGTGGAGCTTGTGAAGTCAGTCCTTTATCATCCTGAGTGCCTTTCACCCATCTTTCTTACCTACTTCTTATTTCTGATGCACTTTTGGCAGATGGAGATTTCTAAGGTTCTACGTGACGAGTCACGTCTGATCCAAGGCAAACAACAACTCATGTTGGCTGCGTTCGCCAAAGCATTGGAGTGTATTCCTCGTCAATTATGCGACAATGCTGGTCTTGATGCAACCGACGTGCTCAACAAATTACGAATGTTACATGCAAGGAATCAGGTATGGATGGGTGTAAACCTCGAAGTGGACGCTGATCTAGGGATTGCGGATAACTATGAGAAGTTTGTATGGGAACCGGCTTTAGTCAAGACAAATGCTTTGGAAGGTGCAACTGAGGCTGCATGCATGATATTGAGGTTCGTCACTTGATCATACACTCTCCTACCACGGCTGTGTTCCCTTCGAAGGTGTTGACAATTTCCGTGTTTTGGATTGAACAGTGTTGATGCCACGGTCCGAAACCCTCAATCAGAAAAACAAAGTGCTGGACCACAGATGCCAAGAGGTGCAGCTCGAGGGGCCGTACGTGGTCGAGGAAGAGGGCGGTAATGGTCGTGATGAAAAGTTAATACCTTAGTAATTTAGTCTTTGCAAAACAGACAGCGCAATCAAAATTTATAACCAGATTTACATCATGACTCTGTCACAAACCCGCTCGCACCATTTTGTTTTCGTTTATCAATGCTCACAGGACACTGCTCCCACAAAAACCGACACAGAAAAAACTTCCTATGATTGGAAATGACTTATGAGTTGATGGGCAATAAAAATATCCAAAATATACGGTAGCGTAGTTTTAACCAATGAAAGACTACTATACATCTTCCCGCTGTGGAATGTTTAAACCCCTTTCAATCATATTGACCCAATCATCTGGCTGCTAAGCTTGACTTCGTTGGGATCCGATTGGATATCAATCAAAAAGACATCGGTAGGTCATGAAAAAGAATTCTTATTGAACTAAAGCACTCGATCAAAACAGTATGTAGGAATTGCTGCATCAAACACTATCAACTAGCATGTCTTGTGCCCAAAGAGCCAAGTACCTTCATTTGTCTTGGAAACGGTATCTGTAAGACTTTCTCTAGAGTGACAAAAAACCTTGGACCAATGCCACGGATACACAGTCCGATGCAGTAAACTCCTTGATAGTAGTGCACAATCCAAGTATTGTGATGAAAATGAGTCCAAAGATTCAAGAAAGCGCTCGATCAAGATATTAGATATCCAAATATCATATTTACCAACCAACGTATCTTTCTATTTACTTTCACGGCCTGGAAAGCCTACCTGCTATCCGCTGTCGATCGCTATTCTCTATTTAGTGATGACCTTCGAGTAAAACAACATCAGCCGGAAGGGTATAAGTGGATCCCATCGCATATTCCATACTCATGAGTCAGCCACATTTTGACTTCGCATCGAATCGTCTTACTCAGGATCGGTCGACTCACATCCGTGGTGTTATCAAGAGGTGCTTTATGATCACCCTCGGCACTTACCAGGAGATATGACCTCAAGTTGTTTTTCTCAAACGTGGCTCAAGCGGATCGCAAGCTACATGGTGCTGTCACTCGCAACGATGCTCCACCTGTTGGCTTTTTGGACTTCCTTTCCTGATTCATTTCGATGGCTTCGCGTGAAATTGACCGTGACCCTTGACACGCACTACTTCAGGCCACTGCTGGTGTGTACTCATCTGCCTGATCGCCTGAAGCTACTTATCACACGCTTTACGATTAACAGCGGCATGCTTTCCCTCCGTATCGCATACTTCGTACATCCTCAGGCCACCCTGATGAGAATCCTTACGCAATCTTGTTCTGGTCACCGCACTGTGATCATCCTACCTCCATCATCGTTGCATACCCAAGAAATACTCACGATCTTCAAGACATGCTTTCGAGTATAAAACTCCCCTTCGTGTCAGTCCTTGCGTTGAATTTGAGTGATTTAAACCCAGGTAACAAATAATCATTGCAATACCGCATCATGCATTCAACAAATGTATGGCGAGTTTATTTACATCTCTATATTTTTTCCGTCCTGTGCAACTTTAATGGGTGTAGTCAAACCATATCGAAACTTTTCGAGCTTCCTAAAAATTGTTCGCAGAGGGTTTATCCCGAGGAAGACCAAGCTGGTCCGACGCCCTTACCAGCTTGGATGGCTGCATACCAGGAAGCCAAAGCCAAAGGTTTCATCCCAGACTTCAAACCCTCAATGATGTCGAGCGAAGGAATTTTGTATACTAATTATTCAACGGAAGAACTCAAAAGCCCTCAGAAGGTTTGTAGCTGGACCGTTACGAAGTGTGTGATGCGGGAGGAGTCAGTCAACTTCCCTAAATTTTATCACACCAATGCCATTTACTTGGACTCCGAACATCTAGCTAACTCCACCTTTCAGTATCGTGGCAGCACCCAAGGGGATGGTAGGGATCTCTTTCGATGATGGACCTCAGCCGGCCACGTCCCTTCTGTTACCTTTCTTATTGAAAAATAAACAGAAGGCAACGCATTTTATGATCGGTTCACGAATCTTGGATAACCCGGATATCCTCAAACAGGCAACCAAAGTCAATCGGGATCATATCGCGGTGCATACTTGGTCACGTAAGCAGATCTTTGAGCTCAAATTTTGTTATCTTATATTCGCTAGCTATGCCTTCAAGTCACTTCAAACCTGATCGATTGCTTCTATACATTTTTCGACAGATCCATGTGGGCTCAATCATATATTTCATTCATCTTGAATCTGATAATAAGCCATTACACTGCTAACCAAAAATATCCAACCCTTTTGATAAAGATATGACTAGCATGACAGACAAACAGGTTCTTGGTGAGATCGGATGGACCATGCAAATCATCCGAGACAAAGTCGGACTCATTCCTGCATTTTGGAGACCGCCTTACGGTAAGAAAAGTTCTATTTATCAAAATGAAATTCATGATGAAACCTGATAAGTGCTCATATCTGTCAATCAAAAAGGAGACATTGATAACAGAGTCCGTGCTATTGCAAGTCATGTGTTTAACTTGACCACTGTGATCTGGTCAGATGTAAGCACATCAAGCTGACTACAACATTTCAGAAATCCGCAAAATTTGATGGTTTAAAAATTTAATCCATGACCTAGGATGTCAACGACTGGTGCTTGTCAGATGACTCGTCTCCTCATTCCGAATGTGCACCAGGATCAGGACCTCAAAATTCACATGATTTGTCAAATGAGCTGGATCAGATCATCAATTTTAAAGAAGGGCCTCAAGAACGTGAAACAGGTATCATCATCTTAGAACACGAACTTGCTAAAAGGCCAGTCGAGGCGTTCATGAAGAAGTACCGGACTTTTAGAGAGATTGGATGGGACCCAAGACCGATTCCAGATCTGTTTGGGTATGTCAAATCCCGTCTTCTTTTTCACCTGATATTACGACTTGGCTGAGCTGACAACTTTAACTTTTGCATCATCGTAAAAATTCCCATTTCTATATCATTGAAGGTTACAATGGTATCAAAATCCACCAAACTTGACAAATCATACTCATACGAATTCATCCGCACTGCGGTCAAATTCTTCTGCGCAGAAGTCAAATTCTTCTTCTTCACTGGACTCCAATACCTATCCGCTGGACTCCGATACTTCTTTAATGAACTCCAAAATCTCTGATAAGAGTCGCATTTCAAATCATACTCGTCCTCCCTATATACCAATGCCTGCTATGAGTTTTTCACCAACTCTAAAATTAAGCAAACCTATGTTGATTTTTAGTCTTTATACTATTATCAAACTTTTAGTGATCATTTAGCAATGACATGCTTGAAGGATCAAAGGCCATGAAATACCATTTCATCTCATTCTCACATTGGTTGTCAAGATAATTCTTAGATTTGGCTGTGAATGTACTCAGATCAGTGCGCGACCTCAAACTCACCTTGATTCTTAAATCTTTGACCAATTTCAGATATATCAAGTTTGGTTATAAGATTCTACTGAGAGAGCTTGCACTTTATGTTGATGCCTTATTTTTCCTCTATGTAGTCCCAAGTCAAGAATATGTAGGTTGAATATATCATAGTTAGCGCTGTTAGACAAAAACTCACTCTGGATTATGAATAGAATGAAACTCGATATTTCTTTATCATAGACACTGTCAGGATTAAGAAAGATGCACGGATTTCTCTATACAAACCCAAGCATTCAAGTTTAGATTGAATAGAAATATTTCATGCGGATGAATTCAACTTCCCAAAAAATAAGTAAGAAGAAGGTAGGCTAGACAAGTGAAGTGATCATAATTTAAAGGCATAAGTTACAACCTACCTAGTGGAGTAAATTTTCTTTCAAACAAAGATTGCCAAGTGTCTAAGTAGTACGATGTTTAAGCTTAATGAATCACCTAGAGTCACGAGGTTCCCCAGGAAATGGAAGTGGTGAAGATAACGGAGGCGCTGCTTTTGGAGCTTCTGGAAAATTGAAACCTTGAACTGATATTGGATTTTGATTCTCAATAACTTTATCTATCGGAGAGTCTGATTTTTGTGAGTTTGTCGGACCTGAGTCTCCACTTTGTGGTGAACTTGTGCGAGGTCCAAGGAACATACTTTCCTTGACTGCTCTCTGACATGGAGACATAAGTTGTTTGTTTGTACCAGAGGAACTGTTTGTTTTTGCTTCCATTGTCTTTCTCTCTAAAACAATTGGTGAAGCTGGTTGAAGAACGGCTGGNCTGGTATGACAGGTCTTTGGGCCCGGGATGTAAACTCAAAGTCCTGAGATGTTCCAGGAATCTGAAGTCTTGGAACAATTGGTCTTTGAGAGTGTGTAGGAAGCGGCGGAGGTGTTCGATTGATGGGTAGATGCGGACTCGATATCGATTGGTCGAAAGGCATCAATGTATGTTCGCTGCTTGAAGCGATCCTATATTCGTAGGTCGGAGTAGGCATTTCAATAGGATAAGATGAAGACTGTTGTCCAAGTCTCGAAGGAACAAAATTGCCTTTCTGTAGATGAGGATGATGTAGAGGTGCTTGACCGTTGTTGATCCTGGCCAGCGAATTCTCTGATAGAGAAGAAGCAGATCGATTCCGTGATGGCGAAGCCGTAAATGATCGAAGGTTATCAGTTCTCGCCGAACTGGGGTCCAAGAATGTTCCTGGGTAATTATGCTGGCTTTGATTGAATTGAGAACGCGAATTGAACGCTGAAAAGCTTGCACGTGCATGATGACCAGGGGTATCAGGAAAAGGAGCATTTCGAGACGGGAGATGATTAGATGTAGGTAGAGGTGTAAAGTTATAAACTGTCTCGTGATGATTTGGATCAAAGGTTTGTACTTGAGCTTGTCTTGGTATCAGATCTGGAGGTAATGGGTTTTCTTGAGACCATGTTGTCTGTTGCCCGAATGAAGGTCGACTTGATTTTTCTGAGTTTCCTCGAACACGATTAGGAGTGTGAACATGATTTTCAAAAGTTCCAATCCGATATGGAAGCACATCACGCCTTTCATATCCTTGCGTCAAATGGTGGTTTTGGTGTTCCAAAGGTTTAAGCTCTCTAAGGGTGGAGTGCTCGGTATCTTGCTTTCGCCTTTCATCCTTGGGAGGAAAGACTGGCCTGTGTTCTGTATGAGTGGCGATGGTTACCAGTGGTCTTTCATTCATCAATACACTCTGACGCTTTCTGCTCTTTCGGTAGCTCCAAAAGGCATAGGCCAGAACCAATAAGCCCAATGCCAATAAGCCACACATTCCCCCAATAATCTCAGGAAGATGACCATCAGTAAGTCGACCTGTTTGTTGGGAACCCGAGTCTTTGGTCTCGGGTGGCTCGGTAGCAGGAGAGTGACTGTCCGAATCATTGGAAGTATTCGCTGAATGTGAATTATTGGCAGAAGAGACTGGTGGATCCTCCGAGTGAGCAGAAGTTGCTGCCGGAGTCGTGGCTGG
>KZ123957.1:0-12570 GCA_002157025.1 Melampsora abietis-canadensis | reverse complement strand
TTCTTGAGGCTCCGGCGGCCGTGTAACAGGGGTGGTTCGGCTAGCATTCATGTTCGACCTGTTGCAAACATACTCTAGTAAGTATAATTGTTTTCGTGAAGTGATTTCCAGTGTTCGGTGTAGGAGTCACTCACAATAAAGAACCTAGATCTGGTAGCTTTGACTCTGACATGCTGAGCAAACGTGCAGGGGTTCAAGTGACGAAACACACTTTGGAGGCAAAGAAGAAGCTGGTAATCATCTAGTTATGTGGAACTCTAAGGCCCATCGCAAAATAATATTCAGGACTATCTCTGAGATACATAATGATTGAGTAAAAGAAACACTTCAAGGCCCAACCTTCCGTAGTATCCATGAATTGATAAGACAAGTCGTAGGTTGCTTGGTACCATACCAAACCTGTGGTCTGTTTTCATAATTTACTTGATACATAGGCCTTTCTCCTTCAAATTTCGAGGTTCTCCTTCACTTGTACAGTCATCCAGGAGATAGACTGGTCACTGGTCAACGTTTGAAGAATATAAGTATCATACAGTTCCTCACGCCCGCTCTAGTTTCTTTCTTTACGTATGAAACCAAGCACAAGTCTTCTTCACTCGCTTGGAACTTATTGACCGTTGTTTTAACTTGTCCTTTTCTGGAAAAAGTGTGCTTTCCTATCCAGATTTCGAGCACGACTTGTGTTTTTAGAACCGACTACATAACGCCGAACCTCACCGAACCGAAATAATCAGATCCACCAGTTGATTACAACGAGTTCCTTTGTCATTGAAACGTGATCGAAAACACATGCTCATCATAAAAATGTTGCTGCAACAAGAAAGAACAATTGTATGGCTGTCAAAATAGACTTGTGTCTATCATGACTTCAGCCGTCTTAACTTGAGAGACTAGCAAATGATGCCACGATAACTTGTCTTAGGTGCTCAAATAGAGAGGTGGATGTTGAAGCCAGTTGTGGTGTACAGCATTGCTGCTAGAATCAAAAACGGCTGTGAAAGAGGAAGCTGCAGCTTCATATATAGTTTGCATAGAAACTGCTACTCAAAAGATCTTGGAAGAGCCGTACAATATTTCTTGTTACTTTGTCGAGCTCTTGCTTTTCATCCTGTACCAGATGATCCCCATTGCTCTCCAAAATTTATCCTCTACTCATGATCACCCGAGTATCTTTTGATGGTGTTTATGGGGATTTGGGGGGGAGTAAGCTGGACACATGCAGGTTGGTTCAGTGGCATCAACTTGCATCTCTTCCGCCCTAGGCAGCCATCTTTTTTGCTAGTGAACGTCATCGGACTACCTCGAGTACCAAACAGCATTTCAAGCAAACCTCAAATGACTTGAGGATAAAGACCCACATTGTAAGCGATATCACTGTTGACCGACATCATGCTGCGTAGCTTGTTGTTCTTGAACCAGACTAGCCTTTTGTGGATGTTCAATCACGAACATTTGAAGCTTTTCAACATTTGATAGGATATCAGTCGTGTATTTCTCCACGGAGTCTATTTTTTGCATACTAAAGAGGAAAAACGAACCTGAATCATTCCCAAACCCTCACTCTTCAATGGTATTAATCTTTTTTTAGGTGGAGGTGCCAAAGTAGGTCGAGATGATGAAGCAAAATCTTGTACTTTGATTGATTTTTGTACTTGTGCCTTTAAAGCCATTGGATCACTTGCTGGAACCCATTGCGGTGGTAAATCCTGGCCAATCAAAACACAATGAAAAAGGTAACAATGAAGATGGGAAGTAGTGGTCAGATTACTCACGGATTTTTTAGTTGATTCTGAGATTGGTTCTTTGTTTGGATCATTCAATTCCAGTAATGTGGTCCAGGTCAACTCTGGATATGGTGATCATTTGATCAGATAAGCGCAAATTGACGTGTCAGTAAACTCATGAATAATATAAAGAAACTAGGTCAGAGATTGTGCTAACTGAACCTCTTTGGGGGAGCTCAGTGATTTGCTTATTAGATTGATTGATTTTCATCAAGAATGCTCTCAGATGAACATGAGCATCAGCCAAAGTCCCAACACCTGCCATCGGTCTTCAAAGCAGAAAAGTGCAATGATGATATATGAGCGTGGAGAAGTTGTAAATCAAGAGGATTTACAAACCTGATATCTCGATCACTTTCGTCTTCAAAGTTGGTGATTGGGTCAACTAAATATTGAAAATCGAATACGAAATGTTCAAGTGGTTCATATGGAGGGTTTGTTCCATCTTGTATAGCAAGTATCAATTTGTTTACTAATCCCTATCAGATTGATCAATAGTCATCAATCATAAAGCAAATTACAGAAATTTGTCACATGGTCAAAAGTATACTGACCTTGGAGATTTCTTCTACGACTTGTGATACTACTCCAGAAATATAAGAGGTCAAGAGTACATGCCGTGATCTGAAGATAGGAACGTCGTATTTCTTGCACGACTCAAATAGATCTACATGTCCAGGAGTGATTTGTTAGCTTCTTTGGCCCATAATTTTGAGGGAGAGCAAGGTAAAAAGTGTATGAACGGACCTGACGGATAAACTCCTCTGACGTATAAGATGTTGTGAAAAGCCACTTCGACTTTTTTCGATGAATGTATCGAATCAGCTTCCAGTCAAAGCTGAAGATCAGATGAGATGGTTAATGACTGACGAAACTCAGCAATGACTTTGATAGTTTCTGTGAAAATCATATATCAAGCCCAAGGTCAGTCAGCAGGTTCTTACGGCCGAGGTGCAAATGTATTGAAGGTGAAGTCACCGTTAAAAGTCATATTATTAGAGTTCTCTAGCGGTTCATCATCTCCTTCCATCCTGCCCGGCTTTTTGGTTTAAGATGCTTGGATCTTGATTTGTACTTGACACTGAGGCCGTGAATCAATTAATCAACTGAAAGTGTGATTCGCGATCGATAATGATTCATCGAATCACGTCGGTCATCAGCGTCAGTATCCGGATATGGAAAGGGTCTGACAGGGTCTGAGCAATAGTTTTTGTTCTTACGCTCAAGTTCCACACCTCGATCTCGATCACCTCGCATGATCATCGCCGATTGGCAAGGGCTGGTCCAATGAAATGAAATGACAAATCGGTCAAATCAAAAAGGGGCAGGGGGTGTATGGGTTTAGCTGATATATATAAACCCATACTTTGACTTTATTGAATTGATGTTGATTGGTTGAGACTTCTTAAGTTAGTTTCCCACTTTCACCGATTCAAATTACTCTTTTGATTCCATATTTATCATTCATCATCTTCAACAATGGCAACTGCTCGAGTAGCACTCAAACCATCATCTCGTTCAATATCTTCAGCAATCAATCTCCCTAACTGCTCTTCATCTCGTCGAACTTTTGCCACTATCTCTCCCGAAGTTCCGGTTCCTCCAGTCAAGACACATGGTGGATTACGTGATTCGGATCGAATCTTTCAGAATGCTTACATGCGTCATGACCATCTATTGAAGGGCGCTCAAGTAAGCTTCTTAGAATCTTATTCATCTCATCAGTACCTCATGTCTCTTTCAAATCTTACTAATCACTTCTTCAACCAACACTCTCAAATCACAGGCTCGCGGAGATTGGCATCGTACAAAAGACATCATTCTCAAAGGTCACGACTACCTTATCAAAGAAATTAAAGACTCGGGTCTTAGAGGTCGTGGTGGTGCAGGTTTCCCATCGGGTCTCAAATGGTCTTTCATGAACAAACCCGGATTTGAAAAAGACCCTAGACCAAGATATTTGGTAGTAAATGCCGATGAAGGAGAACCAGGAACTTGCAAGGATCGAGAAATCATGCGAGGTGATCCTCATAAATTGGTCGAAGGTTGTCTCGTTGCTGGTCGAGCCATGAATGCTTCTGCTGGTACTTGTCCTTTGCCTAATCTCATGCTAGTCCGCCCTTCTATCATTATACTAACATGGACATGATATCCTCGTTTTGAACTTGAATTTCATAAAATAGCCTATATCTACATTCGAGGAGAGTTCATCATGGAAGCTGCTCACTTACAAAATGCCATCGAAGAAGCATACAAAGCTGGTCTCATCGGCAAGAACGCATGCAATTCGGGTTACGACTTCGATGTCTACCTTCATCGAGGCGCAGGTGCCTACATCTGTGGAGAGGAGACCGCTTTGATCGAATCCTTAGAAGGAAAGCAAGGCAAACCTAGATTGAAACCTCCATTCCCGGCCGATGTCGGTTTATTTGGTTGTCCCACTACTGTGGCCAATGTCGAAACGGTGGCTGTAGCACCCACCATCATCAGACGAGGTGCTAGTTGGTTCAACAGTTTCGGAAGAGAACGTAACAGTGGAACCAAATTATTCTGCATCAGTGGACATGTTAACACACCCTGTGTGGTTGAAGAGGAGATGTCTATCCCTCTGCGTGATTTGATTGACAAGCACTGTGGTGGGGTCATTGGAGGATGGGATAACCTACTTGGNCTGGAGGCTCGTCCGTACCTGTCTTGACCAAACCTGAATGCGAGGAAGCCTTGTGAGCCAAACAATTTCATCCTGTGACTCACGACTTGCGTCACTACATTGCCTCTCTGATTCCTTACTGATCGTACATAACTTTTGATAGGATGGACTTTGATTCGCTCAAGGACTTACAATCTGGTTTAGGCACGGGAGCAGTGATCGTAATGAACAAGTCAACTGATATAATTTCAGCCATTGCTAGATTCGCTAAATTTTACAAGCACGAATCATGCGGTCAATGTACACCTTGTCGAGAGGGTACGACTTGGATGGAAAAAATCATGGACCGATTAGTTGTTGGTCGAGCACATGAACGTGAATTAGATATGCTCTGGGAGCTCACGCGACAAATTGAAGGACACACCATTTGTGCATTGGTAAGGGATTGATTGAGCTTACCTTTGCCTATCAGCTTTGACTAATCAATCAATTGTTCTTCTGAAAGGGTGATGCTGCTGCTTGGCCTATACAAGGTTTGTTACGAAAGTTCAAGCCTGAAGTCGAAGCCCGAATCCAGGAGTTCCGTAGCAAAAACGGACCAGTTCTTTTAGGTGGTAGACTTCAATCTGAGTGAGTTACTCTCGATTTATAAGCACATTGCTATAGGTCTTTCAACTCGTATCTAGTATCTAACGATCTGTTACTTCTCTCTTTGTAAGGGTACCTGCAAGCGAAGTGATCCCAGATTCTTTCAGTGCTGGGTATGATCGCAAAAATCAACAATCTCTTAATTAGTCTTTTATGGAGTTTGTCGATCTTTTCAAGTTTCGGTATGCTCTTTAGCATGTTTTTAAAACCCGTAGAGCTTTCAAACCTGTGATTTCTACTCCTTCTTTCCTCTCAAATTTCGATTTTTGTTATCTATGTCTACATTTTGAGATTAGCTTATAACATGAGTAAATTGTATACAGTTTCTGGTCACTCTATATCAGTGTACGATGAAGGAGAATCTTTGAATACGAATGGGACTCATCGATTCCCTAACTCAACACAAGCCTCAAATTATTGCAGGGTGTTTTTGACCTTTCAAGCTCTGTGCCCTACACTTGCGCTTGTGAGGAAAAAGTGTCTGAACACAGGGTATTGATTAAGTTGAAGCAATTCTTGTGTGATAGGGATGTTAAAACTTGAGCTGCTATGCATCTGACCCAAGAGTACAAGCCTTGATCGCCAATTAAGCTGTTTTCTTCTGTTCTAACGTGAAGTAAATTCATATACGGCGCCTTTGATTTTGTGCGGCTCGTGGTAATGCTCTTTCCAACATTCCTATAGATGATGGATGTACACAAATTGTACTATATGAAAAGCAAAACATTCACTCAAACCGATGACTCTCGTCGAGTGACAGTAGACATCAGCTTTCCCTGCTCCGGCACATTGCCAAAGCAATACTTAGCCGAGTTCCTCGCGCAGGATTGAAGTCTTGGTGTTCAAGTTTGACTCTGTAGATTTCTCACCACATATACACTTAACCTGGAACCGCGACGTGTCAGCAGTAGCACCGCCAACAATGTAGCCTCTGGTTAAAGAATCCAAGGCATTAAGGGGTTTCAAGTTTGATAAATCTTTACGTAATTTTTAAAAATCCGGACAAGTTGGGCGTAAAATATACGTAAAAAAATCAAAGTTGAGGCCCCTTATTGTCGGATGGAAATCCTCGGACAGATCTTGTCCGAGGTTTGAGAGCCGAGGATACCTCGGATTTGTCGATCCGAGGTATTGTTCTTGGCGGTGTAGACCCTTGAGACGGGTCTGAAGCTGCCTGAAGCACAGCTCAAAAAGTTATAAGACGAGTCAACAGCAATTGACTCGGGAATCATTCACTTTCAAATAACTTCATCGCAACATGGTTTGGGGTTTTCTCAGCTTAGGCATCTTACAACTTCTAGTATTCCAGGCAAACTGCTTTCCACCAAAAACAGCAGGCCCACCTGGTCTCCCTACAGTTTGCTTGCGAAAATGTACCCACAATGAAGCAAATTTGACACCTACATGCTTTGCTGATGGTCATCAATTGTTGGAACCTCCGCGCAGCAAAAGCAAAAGGTCTTTCATTGAACAGCCTCGCATGTATTCGGACATTGTTGGATCGAGGATGAGTCCAGAGATTCCCCTTTCAAAAGAATTGCCTGCTAAGAGAAAGAGGGTGGACAACTTGGAAAGAGTTTCACAGAGTTCCAGAATATCAAATAAATCAAGATCAGGACATAACTTATCAGATAACAATATGCGCCATCCCACTGGAATTGATCTCAATAGCTTGCCATTAGAAACAGAGGAAGATTGCTTCTCAGACAATGTATTGGGAAGGATATGTTCAAAGTCAGGTGCGTTTACTTTGTTCAAATACTAGATCTGACAATCACATAAAGATGGTTCTTATTTCTAACCAACAGGAAGCATTTGCGTAGCACCCGGTGTCATGTCACCACAAAGGGAGGAGTGGTCAAAAGTCAACCAATGCCAAAGCAGGAATTCAATTATTGTTGATAATGCTCACAATACCATGTTGACAGAAAATGCAAGCCGTCCAAAGCCGCAACTTAAAGATGATCAGTGTATCATCAAGCCTCAAGACAAGACAAATTATGTTGCTACCAAAGAATCTATGACAACAGAGAAAGCTGTTAGTCCACCAATTGATTCCTCAGATAATGTACATGTAGAGGAAGATCTTGGATTGAGTAGCAATCCTTCAAGTGGGAATCGACGCTTCTTTGCAGTAAATGTGTTCAGACATATTGCAAATTGTCATTTAACATTGAATTTGCAAGATGCTATCAATGATTGGTTTGACAAGCTGAAGGCAGATATGTATCACAAAAATGAGGGGTCACTCAATCGTACAAAAATTGAAAAAATTATCAAAAGGGCTAGAAAGGATATAACCATCCCCTTTTTGGGATGTCTGCATGTTTTTGAGTACCAAAAACCTCAATGGACAGCTATGCCAAAACTTCAAAAACATGGTTGGGAATTCATGAAAAAGTTGTTTGACCAATGGAGAGCTATCAATCTGAACAAGATTGACAATGAAGAAGTGAAAGAACTTGATGTCCAAAGGTATTGGTATGATAACCCCATGAGTGACATCAAGTCCCTCTTGAATATGGATGTCTCAATCAAACTACCAAACACATTGTTTGTGGAGTTGCACATGCTCTGGACAAATAAATCTACAAAACCAGATCACAAACAAATGATACGAGAAGAGCACAAAGAGTTCTTTAGGATCATGAAGGGTTTGGATTTAGAAAATGTGCAGCAATTCTACAAGATTGCCTGTATGAATTGTCAAGGGTTTCAATCATACATACTCAAGAAAGCTGATACCAAACAAGTTCCTACCTCAACACTCTCTTCCTTCAGTGAAAGAATTAAAGTCACAGGAGAAGAAAATACACCACCAATTTTAAAAGAAGATATGGAAACTTATCTGAGCAGATTGAATCATGTTTTGTCAGGGAATCTTGATATAAATTATGCTCAAGAAGGATTCTCTTATGCTAGTCAAGAAAAGGCACAGACTTTAAGAAAGATCAAGCAAACAATGAATTGTGCAAGAAGGGTGACATTTGCCTTCCTGGGAAGCCTTGTGAAGATATATGAAGAAAGGTTGCAGCAGGAGATACTAGAAGAAGTATTGCAGAATGGATGGAGATTCCTCAAAGAACAATTCAGTACATGGATAACATATGATTTCAGACCATCTCAGATGAAGACAAAGACTGATCTGGTTACATTGAAACCAGTAACAAAAAATAGTGTGGACACTCCTCTGGAGATATTCCACTACCTTTTAACCCGTCAAAGTGGACGCACACCAATGCATTTTGTTCACGCTCTGGTCAATTGGTGGATACATGATCTTTCTTCCCAAGAACAATCAGGGAAAACCCTAAACTTCCAAATCCCTTCTCCAATCAAGAATGGACTTGGGTATGCTTTGAAATATCCCAAAGATTTGTTCTCTAAGAATAGGGAAACTGAAGGTTCAGTAATTTGAGATGTATCTATCTTAGTAATTTTGATTTCTATCAATATATATTCCACCATGGCTAGCTCTTTTTTCCATAACATTTTAGTTGCTTATAGTTTGCATTATCCTTGCAGCTACAATTTCTTTCTTGAATTTTTCAAGTATAGTGACTGGTACATGGTGGGTTAGGAAAAACTCAATTATATTAAGGGGGGTTTGTCTCCAAGGTGGTTAGGGGTGAAGCTAGGGGTCTTTGAGGTTCCAGAATTGTAGGAAGCTGATCAAATTCAAATCCTTTCTTGCTAATCAATTACAGGAAATTTTCTTTGTTGGTGATTTTCACTTGCATTGATTTTTTGGTCCAGAAATTCTGTTGTACTTCTGGGTAAATGTTTTTCTTCTGCATCACTCAGCTGTGCATAGATTCAGTAGACGTTGGTGTGACTTTGAAAACCTTTTGCATAGACAGATCTAGGATGCCCAGACATTGATTATAATCTCAAACAAATTACTTGCAGTGATATATGATAAGAGATTTTGTGCAGAAGCTTCTCATAGGCTCTGGCCAAGGATTGAGTGAATGTTTTTTTGATCTGTGGAAAGGAGATACAAAGACAGATTCTGTGATCTCAATAAGATTTTATTAGTCAAGCCTTCCATAAACAATCCAGCACAACAAAGTACCGGACCTGTCACAAATACAATGTATCACTTTTCAACCATCTAACATCAGGGTACCTAGCAGAATTGGCTTGTTCATGTGAGAATTTATCACTCCTAATGTTATATGGTATTCAAGATTGGTTTGAGGCCACTTGAAAGTCTCAAACAAATTGACCAAAATTAAAAGGACTTGATAGCCAAAGGTTTTGGTCAAATAACCCCATGAGTAATATCAAGTACCTCTTGGAAATGGACAAATGTCCAAGGGGACCAAACACATTGTTTGTGGAGATACAACATACAAGCAGAGAACAAGAGATTTTTTTGAACCATTCAGGGGTCTGGGTTCAAAATGTGAAAGACGATTTTACAACATTGCTTGCATGATTTGTCAAAGCTTTCAATCATACCTAATGAAGATATAGGCAACAGCATACAAATCTATACAAAAACATCCCCTCAACCTTGTGAGTAACTTGAAATTGTAGCAATGAAACATGCAACAACAGAACTAACAGAAGATACAGAAAGTTACTTCAAAAGAAATGATGTGCTGTCAAACAATCTTGATGTAGATTACAATCAAGAAGTCAGTTCTGCTTTCATAGTATCTTCTTGTGCTAGTCAGAAGAGCGCACAGGCTTTGAAGGACATCAAACATGCAATAAATTCCGCAAGATATAAGTTGAGAGTTTCTTTTTAGGAAGCACTGTGAAGATATATGATGTTCAATTTCAGTTGGAATGTATTTGTTGAGGGTTTTAAACCCAAAAAAGTCCTCAGAATTGACTTCATGAGGACTTGTAATGTTGTTAAGGGTTGCACCAGCACATCTGGGGTGTGCTTGTGCAAATCATTGGCTTCCCAGCCAACCATAAGGTACACTGTATGGTTGACTTGGAAGTCAAGCTGTACAGGTGCCACAGGTGAGTGATTACCAGAGGAGGTCATTCAGAGTGGATGGAGTCTTCTCATAGAACAATCCAGTAGATGGGTAAAATACAATTTCTGAGGTTGCCAGGTGAAGTAGACAACTGTGCTGTTCACATAAAAACCAGTAATAGAAACCAGTTCAGACACTAATCTGGAGATATTTTACTACATCCTAACCTCTCCAGATTGGCATACACCTATGAACTTTTTGTCTAATCTTTTGAATTGATGGATACACAACCCTCCTTCCCAAGAACAGACAGGGAAATTCCTAAGCTCCAAAATCCCTTCTCCAATCAAGGTTGACCTTGGGTAGGCTTTGAAGAATCCCAACAGTTTGTTTGTGGGAACCAGTAAGCTGAAGGTTTAAAATTTCCCAATGAATCCATTTCAGGGATTTTTTATCCTGCCAATCTATATTACACCATTACCAGTTCTTTGTTTCCATAAGATCTTATCTATCATCTATGCAGTTATCCATTTCCCCCAAATCTATTGGGTATAGTGACTGGGGAAAGGCGCATCAGGCATAGAATACACTGCCACTGTGTCTGTGTAGCGTTTCCCCGTAGACAAGCACACACAACTTCCCTATCTACCTGAAAGGGAATTGATGTGCACTTGTCAACAAGGCAACCCTTCTATCAAAAATTAAAGTTACAAAAAGCCCCACACATGGCAGCAAGACTTTGTATCACTTCTCAGCCATTGAAATTAGTATAGATTGTTCATGTGAAGATGAACGACAAAGGTTTCTGTTTCATCCAATGTATGGTTCAATTTGAAAAGAAACAGGAAAGAGTCATCTGAAACTGTATTGCAAAATGATGTCACCCACTCCTGAATATCACACAGGAAGGATACATCAGTTGAGTAACTGGCACAGGATTAGATTGTTGCTTTTCAGGGTTCAACCCCTTGTACACTTCTAAGATCTGAACAACCATGTAGGGTGAACAAGATATGATACTCTGACGTATCAGCAGACCTTGTCTGATGGACCACTTTGAAATCTATAAGACATCAGCATCCTGGTAGTATACATGGATTCTCTCACAAATAACTTCCCTCAACATGTTATCAGGTGTGTTCAATTCAGTCATATTACACTTTCTTGTACTCCAGGCAGATTGCTTTCCAACAAAAACATCACATACATCTGGTTTACCTACAGATTACTTGGAGAAATGCACCCACAATGAGGCAAATTTAACACCTACACCACTCACCAGAGGCTTTGTTGATGATCATAAATCTTGGGAACCTCTGCACAGCACAAGGCAAATTGTCTCAATTGCAAAACCTCAAGTTGATTCCAATATGATTGAACTAAGTATGAGTCCAGAGAGCCCCCTTTTGGACAATGTGTCATCAAAGAGAAAGGAATTGGACACATTGGAGTTAGTATCAAAGAGATCAAGATTATCACAAGAATCAGGATCAAGACTTGATATCAATAACTCACTGGGTGACAAAATACAGCCCTTCACTGGGCTTGACTTGAATAGAGTTCCCCCAGAATTGGAAGAAGAATCCTTGTCAGGCAATCCATTGGAAAGTATTTTATCAAAATCAGGTGTGTGAGGTTTGGGAACCTTAGAGCACTCAAAGAGTGATTATTATTCTTGCTGACGTACAGAGAGTATCACATGTAGAAACAATTATTATGTTGCCACAAAGGGGGGAGCAGTTGGGATCTGGTAGTTCAGAACCTGATGAGGTAGCTACAAGTGGTCCCAAAAACACTGGATTGATCAATGATGAAGAGGTTCACAATAACATGATAAAAGAATATGGGAGTTTTCACATTCCAGATTTTGTCAATATAGCTCATCAGGGTAACATCTGTCCTCAAGACCAAGGTATGCATCAGACTCCCACCAAAGAATATTCCCCAACTGAAACACTGTCTGAATCACACAATGATCCGTTAAAAATGGTACAAGAAAAAGCAGACCTTAGAGGAACTTCTAGTAGCAAGTCCAAAAATGGAATTCAACACTTTAATAGATCAGATATACTCAAGCGTGTAGGAAAGTTTCACGTCATCAATTCAAACACAAGGCCTCAGATTATGGAGTGGTTTGAACAATTGAAGACAGAGATGTACTTTAACCATCAGGGGTCTCAGAAAGTTGATAGAGAGATTGATAGCCTGATTAGAAGGGCTAGAGATATCACCATCTCATTCTTAGGATGCCTGTATGTATTTGAGTATAAAAAACCTCAATGGAGCAATATGTCAGAGATTTTTCAAAGTGGCTGGGATTTCATGACAAATTTATTTGGCAACTGGAGATATATCAATGTGGAAGAAATCAAAAAGATGAAGTCCAAAGAACTTGCTACTAAAAGGTTTTGGTCAGATAATCCCATGAAGAATATCAAGTACTTCCTGGGAATGCATTACACTCATAAGATACCAAACACATTGTTGGTTGAATTACATGGGCTTTGGACAAGCAAATGTTCCATTTCACCTGAAAGTAGAAATATACAAG
>KZ123954.1:5368-22116 GCA_002157025.1 Melampsora abietis-canadensis | reverse complement strand
GAATGAATCAATTTACAGAACTAAGTAGATAGATAGTCAGTTAACCCTTATTTATTAGATAATAATCCAGTTTTAATTTGGATTTGAGAATTGAGAATTGAATTGAATTGAGAATTGAATTCCAGAATTTGCTGTGAGAATGAATGAATGAATGAATGAATGAAATGTAACTTCATTTGGATCACAGCCAATCATCAATTCAAGCTTCAATCTCTACTATCTGTATCTGTATCTATCTATCTTCATTCATGTGATAACGAAGAAGATTGATTGGGATCATCTCATCTCATTCAATCAAGTTTCAACTTCAATTCATCACATCCTTCAACCATTCAATCTTACCCCTTCTCATCTCCCTAATCATCTCATCTCATCTCTAAATCATCACAACCTCAACACTATATATCATATCATCAGTTTCATACAATTTAACCAAGAAATCAACCTAAACTCTCATTAATCAAACTTCCAATACACTTCTCAATCAGTCAGTCTACAAGTGATTCTCAGATAACAGATTAGATCAGATCACATCAGATCAGAGCAGATCAGATCAGAGCAGATCAGATCAAATCAGATCAGAGCAGAGCAGATCAGATTAGATCAGATCCTTGCAAACTGCCTTTCAAAATCAATCATCTCACATCTTCAATTCTGATGAGTATCAAGTCACAATCTCTTTCGTTTTCACTACAATTCACTTGCTGTCCCACTTGGTTTGCTTTCTTCTTCATCTCTTTTCTTCATACATAACATTCATCTATCATCTTATAAGAAAAAAATCATCTATCTTCATCATCTAACCCTTAAGAAATCCAAAATCCATCCAGTTGCCAACTCCGAGCTTGATGTGTTGGCTTTCGATGATCCTCTCATAAATCATAGATGTGATCGATGAGCAGGAACTTCCTTTTGATCCAAAATGGCTTCCAAGACTTGAATCACTGCTGCCGGCTAAGGAAAAAAAAAACCAAATCATTCGAAACCTATCACAGATCAGGACATCTAAAGTACTACTTACCTTGATCGGAGTCGAGTGAGCATGAAACCCATCTGGCATCACCATCCCTGGTGCCATCTTACTACCCCAAAGCAGCTCATCATCCCAAAAGGCATAATGTCGTCGACCCAACATGCTCGCTACTAATTCAAAGTCTCTTGCCCACCCCCCGGGGTATAACATCTCAATGGTTGTAGACAGGCCTGGGCTAACTGGAGCCCAAAGTTGATGTGATAGACCATTCCCATGTAGTGATAGGAAGATCTGTAAGGATCGACCCGGCCAATGAGTTTTAAGTAACCCAACCTTGGATGCAAATGGGTGAGGATATTGAGTGGTGGGCTTTGAAACTGACCGTTGTACGAGATGCAACTCTGATCTGCTCAGCCGCTGATAGCTTCTCCCAGATCACAATCCCAATATCAACATTCTTGCGGATCTTCAAGGCTTCAAGCTCTTTGACGAGTTCCTCGTGATCCTCCTGTCGAAGCCTACGCTGGACTGCCTCCTGTCGACTCACATACGTGATCATCGGTCGTGGAGCCTTCCAGTTCGCCACCTCAACAATTGGCTCCGGTAAACTGGCCTCGATGGCACCCACAACAGCAAGTCTCACCGGTTCCCACCATTGGGGAGACGCAGAAGGTATGGAGCCGAGTTGGGCAACCATCTTGTTGGCTGCCGCATTCAGAGGTGCGAGTTTGGCTGCTTGTCGATCAACAAACACTAGTCGATCAAAGCTCAGGGTGAGTGAAGAATTCTTAAACTCTTCAAAGTCTTGTCGGTATAGAAAGCTCAGGGACGGGAAAGCCGCTCGAAGAACGTAAGCATTCAGGCCAGGCTTGTCGCGCCACTCAGGTTGGTTGAACAAAGTAAACATCAGTCGATCACTGTACAACATAGACATTTAGCATATCAATCCATGATTTCTGCCATTCCTCGTAGAATGATGCTTACGGGGATGGCGTCATTCTAGGCCATGCAAGACTCGAGATCTTCCATGAACCAAACAGAAGCTCCTGAGCCATATGTCCAAAGTGAGCCAGCTAGAGACCACCAAAAGAGATTGTGTATGAGCATATTTTGTAAGGTCGATTAGAATGCGCAAAGAACGCACTTACAAAGAAATTCTCTTTCCAAACCCACTATACACAATCATTGTTGGTATGGAAGCACATTGGTTAAATTCGAACAGATCTTTATCAAGACGGGATTGAAGTTCAACTGACGGTGGTACCATCAACTCGACCAGAAGACGGACCAAGGATGTTGGCTGCATCGGCTGGAGAGATGAGCTGGATGTGTTGTGCGATCTGCTCGGGTTTGAGGTTGAGCTGATTGGGAGCGGGTACATAGCCTACTTGAATATGATGAAGAGGTCTGAGGGCGTATGAAGTAGATCAGCATTCAAGGAGAATTGTGAAGATTAGGTAGATAGCATGAGAGAGGTGATGATGGTGAAAACAAGTATCCGGATAGAGCGGGAGACTTTAATAGAGTTGATTGAACTAGATCATCACCGGAAGTTGACATCCAATCACCCCGCACTCCTCACTCGATCACGATCAAACTGAGCACACACGGACAACTTGAGGAAGAGGAATGGTGCATACATCCAGCTTTCGAGATATTCATTCCAACACGGAGACTATGTAACCAGAACGAAAAGATCACGAAAACAAAATCAACACACTCACGGTACCTCACCCGTCTGATTATCATTCACAATATACCAAATCCCATTCCGAAGGTAAACGCGTTCGAATGCAGTAAGTCCTTGACTGTTAGCTAAGACTCGAGTAAGAGCTGGAGAAGGTTTGATACGAATTCTTGAGGGTGGAACGAGTTTGATCGAGTATCTTGGACTCTTCGAACGCCAAAGATCCCATTGATCTTTTTCTTGTAATAAATAAGCTGATGGATCAGGAAAGAAAGAAGATAAGAAAACAACGAGAGCTAAGCAAAAGCAAATGACCAGGACGATCTGAGAACGATTTCTTGGATTGAGAAAACTAATGATTTGTCGAAAGAGCCCGGTTTCAGTATGGGATGACCTGTGACGATGGTTGGGAGATCTGGAGTAAAGGTAAGGTTTGAGAGAAGTTGAACCGGATGGTGAAGAGGGAGGTGATGAAGCTGAGGATGAGTTTAGACGTTGCATTTCAGGAATGGGTAGGTACATAAGTGCAATTGATTTTGATGATTGGTTAAAAGTGATCAGGGAAAAGGATCGAAATGATTTGATCAGATTTTAGTATGTACATACAAGAACTCATCAGAAATTTGAATGCAGTACATACTACATACTCACCAATTCCATTATTGTGATTCTATCTACTTTCTAAATATCAAGTGGGTCACAATTCAACCTATCTACATACAACATATGTAGCTTCACTTCTACATTGTACAACATACCAGCTGGACTTGAGAGGCTGAGATGAAGGAATCAATCTCTTCAGATATGTCAAGTTGAAGATGATTGGAGTAAAGTTTTAGATCTTTTGTGTATTGCTTGAGATTGAGCTCAATCAAAAAAGATTGTCAAGATGAGATATGATGTTATGACGGTGTATGTAGTATGTTTTTGATTGGTAAAGATCTCATTTACGCGTCAACCTATAAAACAGCTCTTAAGGAGGGTCTCAAGACCAACTTACCCGCATTTCGATCACGGAAAAAATCCAATGCATGCATGAACCCTTTCCTCTGCCCACCACTTGCTGGCCTTTGAGTTTCTCTATCTTTCTCCTCGCACAACTCACATGAAAACTAGCAGGTGAGCATTTGAATCATTTTTGAATTTGTGATCTTGATTGATTTGGTCGTTTGAATCTACTTATTGGTTGATCTATCATATTCTCATACTGACAAGATCAAGATTAGTATGTCAGCATATATATCATCAATTGATCAAACAAGGCTACATAATTACATCACCTTTGGAGGAGTCATGTTGCGTAGGGAATGGGATTTCACTACATTCAAATTGTTATCATTAGAGTACGAAAGAAGACAACAGTAGTTGCGACACGCGCATAGCTCCCTTGCCGTTATCTACCGTCGAGCGTGGGGTCTGGTGGGACTGGCTTCCTTTGTGAGTGTTTTTGAGGTCTTTGAGAACATGACAGTATATGTTCACGAGTACGGGATACAGTAAGCATTGATGGATCCATGAGCCACAAGAATTCAATGTGTCCTGCATTACTTGTGAGACGACCTTCATGCCACATATCAAAGCAGAAGGATCTTGTGGTCATATTCACCGCGAGAATGGGCCACAAACAGGAAACTTAACAACAAAAGCAGGCTGATGAGCTCAGCAGATCGACAAGAAATATTTGACCTAATCTTTGTGGAAGGTTATCCCTTTGGGCATCAGACGTTTTTAGTTAGTTATCAAAAGACACGAGTAAGAGATAATAAGATATGCCTACTGGTATAAGGAAAACAAAGTAAGAATAAGTTATTATAACACGAGTAGACAACAAAGGTGACAGCATATAAGCACTGATGTTCTCAGTCAGCTACAAAGACCGCAAGCAATAAACAATAAGAAGTGCTTATTGGTACGAGGAAACTACTGTAAGAATGAATAAGAAACGGGAGCACGATGATAAAAAACAATCAATCAATTCATGATATACCCAAGGTACAAGTAGATGGATTGGCAGAAGGAAAAAAACAGCATCTACAACATCGCACACTTTGGGATACAACGCAGTTGATGTCATACACAGCCGTAAAGAAACATCATTCTCAATTCAAGAAATTTATTCCTGATTTTCCATCTACAATCGGAAGGTTCTTGTTCACGAAGTTTCTTCCGAAAAGATTTCTTAAACACCGTCAACGCCACCCGCCCTCCGCCCGGGATAGCGGCAGCAGAGCGCGCGCTCCGCCCGCGCTACCCAATTTACCTTTTTGCCGGGCTATGGCTATGATGAACCCCCCCACGCATATAGCGCTTTTCAGATCCGCTGTCCATAGCGGAAATCCGCTGTACTATGAGGCTTCAAAGCGCCTACGAGCGCTTAGCGCCATGGCACCTTATAGCGCCTTATAGTGCCTCATAGTGCCTCAAAAAGTTCTAAAATCAACTCGATTATGAAGAGTTTGTGCATGGATGCCATCTTGGTGTTCTTTCATGGGGTGGGAGTAATTGAAAGTTTTTTTTCTCTGGTGATGATGGGTACAGTGTTGCTTACAAAACACCTTTCCTTCTTTCTGTCTGGACACACCGGCAGAATGTACTGTGATGGGTGTACCAAGTCTCGCTACTAATCCATCTCTTCGTTCTTGTTGTTTTTTATATATCGATTATTTAGGTTCTGATGTTTCTAGATTTTTTGATTCCACACTTTAACCAGTTCCGATCCCGAGCGTTCTACAATCGTCACGATCTAACTTCACTTTCTCTCTTTGGTTTATTAGGTAGGTTATTCGTCTATCTACTACGTATTCTCCACTTCTTTTTTTCAATCAATCATTGATTTGGTTTCCTATACCATCATGGTTTGTTCATATGTAAATATTTCGTGCATTAGAGTACCAAAACCGATTATTGTACTTTGGGATACAGGAGTAATGATATCAATAAACTCAGATAATGAAGAAGGAATTGAATAAAACATAAGTTTGATGAGCAAAGAGAAATTATTCTTATTTATCAAAGAGAAAAAAACAAGATTAGACTCAAAAATAACAGCAAGTACAATCTTTTGATGTATTCTATATGACCAGGGAATTTCAAGTTGATGATCTTATTGTTTTGTAGAGTTTTGAACCTGAAGTTGAAACTAATCAAAGTGCTCTCAGAGAAATCATGAGATCAATCAATCATGAATCATCATGACTTGTAACTTGTAACTTGTTTTCTTCTTGACTTTCTTCTTCAAGTTAATGTCATTGATCATATCAATTCTAGTATTTCTCATCTTTCACTTGTTCTTTTGAGCTCATGAAGCTTATTGCCTTTGTACTTTGTACCTTCTCTAATTAGCTCATGATAACCTCTTTTTTTGCTACTAAATGTTGTCTCAATCCTTGTCCAATCAATTATGTTGCTTTGGTTGATTTGTCAATTGATGCGGTCTCTTTTTGCATAGTTTAGTCCCTTTCCACAGAACCCAATCAACCAGTTCACTGTTCATCATATTTGGTCCTTTGATTTCCTCTGTATCTCATTCTTCATCTTATTTAATTGTTGTTTTGTTCTTGTTTGTCATTGTTCAATGTTGTTTCTCTTGTTTTATTTGTGTTTGTTAATTATTGATAGTATGATAATGAATTTTAAAAAAAAACCCTCCCAAAGTGTGATTTTAGGCGCTAAACATTGTGAGATCTCATCATAGCGGAGCGGAGCAAGTTTAAAGGCCGCACCGCTCTGAGATCTTATAGCACCTCTGAAATCATAGCGTAGCAATTGACACTTTATTATAGTGCCAAATTGCTCCGCTCATGAATTTTGCAATTATAGCAGGGCAGAGCGGAGCACCAGGGGTGTTGACACCATGTCTGTCCCCCATGAGCATGTTGACATGTCCACACAAAGAGTTGTGTACTAAATCTGAACAAATTTTTATTCAGTTTCATCCCTAAAAAACATGAATCCTTTGTTGTTGTTGATAACAGGCAATCAAAAATGTTCTGTTTGTCAATGGAAGTATGAACAAAGGAGCCCCTTGATACCCTTGCTGCCTGAACTTCTTGACACAGTCAATTGTATATTTAGCTCTGAGATCTGTTTGAAGGTTAGATCTACCCTCTAGGGAAAGTGATTGGTGTGAGCACGTCAACGTGCTACCTCAAAACGGACATGGTGTAAGTTTCCCCGTTTCAATATTGTAAACCTAACTGTGAACCAAGATATGGTGTCCCCAAAGCATTGCATTTTTGACCACAGGTGGAGTTAAGGTATTTCACGCTTGTTGCAAAACATTGAGTTTGACCAAGGCCCTGGATTGATTTTGACATTCTTGAGTTGTAGAGGATTTTTGAGGAGTTGTACCTCCTATACTCTTAAACATATCCACTGTCATCTGTTGGATAGGAGTGATCCAGTTGACAATAGCTTGCTCTCCAACTTTTAACTTTTCCGCTGAAGCTTTTTGGGTTGTGTTACGGGCCAATTCTAGAGCTGCTGAGCAGCCACCACAACCTTGTTCCCAGGAGTGTGAATCATGAACATAGAGCCCGATGCACGGTCAGCATCCCAGCTTAGAGACTTTTGTTACATGGAAGAGAAGTGTCAAATTTGACTGACCTTCATGTCCAACAAGGACTACATCGGATATGTTAAGATTATGGATAGCATATTCCATTCCAGCGGACATACCTGAATCCTCAGCTTTGAACAGGTTGGCAATATTTTGCTATTCCAAATTCAACTGAACCGTATCGGACAACTTTACCCCACGGCACCAACAACCAACACAGAAGAAATGAGCTAAAATTCAAAACATATTGGACTTACCTCAACAAACACTTCCCCCAGCAAGGCCTCAATCAACAAACTTCCAGAAAGCTGTGAGTCTGAACACCCTATCCAATAATTCTTGGGTGTTTGTTTGGTAGCATTCTTGTTGAGATTCAATTGACACAAGCATATATGTGCTTTACCTTAGATCATGCTTATATAAGGTTTACCCCCACCTTTGTACATATATATAAAACATTACTCTTCATCAGTCTTCTTTTCCTCATCCATGAAAAGAAGACTGTGAGTGAACCATTTTTCTTTATTCTTGTTCTTCGTGACCTTATCTGACTTATCTTATTTTCTCCCAGTTTTAGTTGTTACCTTTATCAAATTCTAGATAAGACCCTGAACCTGTTTCTCTCTCTGACTTAGGTACTTACTTTCCTTATCAATTAAAAGAAGACTTTTTAGTTGTTACCTTAATCAGATTTGAGATAACACCCTGAACCTCTTTCTTTCTCCAACTTAGACCATATTCCAAGACAATCTCAATTCTCCAACAATGCAGCGGAGTCTGTGCGTGAAGCAAAGTTGATATTTTTCCTGAGACTTTCAACCACTGAATTGGGTCCATTCAGTAGAGACTGACAAGAATCAGATGTAGTGTTTGAACACGATTCAGAAGAGTTGGATGTGGCCTTTGTATGGGAATGCTTGGATGTAGCCTTTGTGAAGAACACAGCCAGCAGTGATGGTGGTACATATCCCCCAATTGCTTGATAGCTGCGTATGGGAAGAATCAATCCAACAAGTACAAAGGATACAACAACAAGCAAAAATTGTACCATAGAATTTATCATGATAATCTTGGATTTGCTAAACAAAAGATGCTGATGGAAGGTGAATAGTCTCTTGTCCAGAACCAAGCTTGTGCTGCTTTAAATCATCAAGTTACACAAACACAATGAAGAAAATTGGACTGTCTTGAGTGTGCGCTGGATAGCTTGATGTGTCAGCTGACATTTCCTTTTCCTTGGCCTGACATTCTTTTTGCAAAGGAATGTGGATTGCAAGCAGTGCCAAGCCTTCAATAAGTTCTGGACCCACCCAACGCACGCACACCAGCTGGGAGTGACCAAAGAGCCGTGCAATTTGTTAGGACATGAAAAGACAGGTCATTCAAAGGAAGCAAACTTGCAACTACACCAGAAGAGCCAACAAGGAATCAACCAAATGCCAACATTTGACAAGAAAGATGGGGGCACAAACACCCAGAATTCTACTAGACATTTGGGTCAGAATGAACAGGGTTAAAAGTGACTTCCAAACAAGTCTGGCTCACAGCGCAGAGTTCTGCGCCCGGTGCTATTGCCTCTTTACCCAGGACCTGCAGGGGGTCCAGGTAGCTACGCCGCGCGCTGATATTTTGGCCCCATGAATTTTACCCCCTTGCTTTTTGCCACTCAATCAGAGATCATACAGGTAATGCTACTTTAGCCACCATCCCCATCAGCCACCATTCATATGGCTTTTGGTACCAACTAGTGACTTTTTTGAAATCGACACCAATGGACATTCGATCAAATAAACAGCTTGCCAGCTTTGACTCATCAAGAATGTCAATCCCAGTGATACTGAGTAGTTGATCAACCAAACGTTGAGATACCACTCCAATCTTTCATCTTGGATTTGATTGCCACCAAGCCAAAATTATGTACTTTATCACATCCAATCTCAACTTATTCGATTACAGCAATCCAATTTGGCATCCGGTTTTGGTGCCGGTTGTGCACCTCATTTCTCAATGCATGGAGATATGGGATTGATTTTTTGGATGAGCATTTGGAATTACTATATAGGTTGGCACTTTCTAACTGCCTTCCTTCCACATTGACTATCAGATTGATGATTGTTGACCATAAAACTTACATCAATCAACAAACCATGCCTAGCTTAAACAAACAACCAACCCTTGAATAGTTTCTAGCATCTGGATACAAGACCAATCATAGTCATCCAAATCCTGATCCTTGCCAAACCTAATTCAATATTGATCCCCGATGTCTTTGATGGAACTTCATCTGAATCTGAAACTTAACACAGTCAACCCAATCAGAAGAAACCAATTGAAGAGTATCAGCAGTATTTTTACCAACCAAACAAGTCATTTATTCTAATGGCGCTAAATCTACAACCAATGTTGATGTCCAATCATTATTAAACTTGCTAGAAGGAGAGAGAAGACCCAGATCTTTTGAAGGAGTAGCAACAGTTGTGATGAAGTTCTTCTTGATGATGAAACCTAATTTAGCATTCTTTGGTTCAAAAGATTTACAACAAGCTATCTTTTTATAAAGAATGATATCAGATTTACATTTAAGTTATCCTCAATAATCGGTAATTATGCCTATGGTCAGAATGAAGTCAAAGTTAGCATCAAGTAGTAGGAATGGGTATCTAGGCCAAGAAGAACTTGATTGATTGATCTGTTTGTTAAGACTCAAAAGACTTATTCTTATTTTTTTGACTTTTTCTACCTGCTATTGCTTTCACTTTTATATTGCTTGTTTCTTCAAACTCATTCAAAATTCCTTTTGCAAACTTTTTATTCATATTTTTGACTTTTTTTATGAAATTTTTTTCACTTTTATGATTTTTCCTTTCTCTACATTCATTTGAATCTCTTTTCATACAATTTATCTCCAGTCATCACTTCGAAAGCCTTTATTGCATTTTCTATTTATTACTTTTTGAATAATTGGTTTTTGCATTGCTTTTTAGCCTGCAGTGCTGTGAAGTACTGCATCAAAAAGCTGCGCCTCTTGCCACCTTTTTGTCCCCAAAAAATTTTTGTGCCTCCCTAATTGCCTCTGTGTTTGGCTGAGTTCTATTTGAGCTACGCTACTGAAAAATGCTTAGTAGCACTGGGTAGCGCTGTGAGCCACACTTGTTCCAAAACCCTGATTCTCTTTTGAATTTCTATCATTGTCAAGACTCAACAATGCCAATGATGAGATCCTTTCAATCTCCACTTGAGGGTTATACAAGTGTTCATAGACTTGAATAGGCCTTGGAATAGGCATGTGATCAGCTTAAAACTCTCTTCTGGTTCTATTTTCTTGACCAAGCACATACATAGCATCATCCCTCCATGAATGGAGGATGCATTCAAGATCCTTGGAAGTGGCTTGCAAAGTGGGTTTTGGGAATCTTCAATCATGTGACAATAATAGGACAGATGGTAGATATTCAACACTTGTGTTCTTTGAAACCCGCAGGTGTCAAGTTAGAAGGATAGCGCACAATGTGTTGTTGACACTACATCCATGGAAAAGTCGCGCTCAAATTGTGGAAAATGTGCTTTTACAGTGGCCTTTTCTACAGTTGTATCTAAACATATGTGAGAAAGTTGCAGGGTAACATTGCCACAACCACTGTTGGTGCTCTAGCCTCTAATCTTTTTGTAACTTCTAGATAATATTTTGACCACTCAGGAATTATCTGATTGAAGGATTGAAAAGTTTACTTCAGCATTCATCACTGAGAGCTGATTACACATACATTTTGACTAGAACAACGGTGGTAGCCAGCCACCCTATTGGCTATCACTATTTTGTTTCATTTAGTCTTCTGATAATGTGAAATTGTGTTGGTCTTAAGCATTGACATATCCCATCCACTTAATTGATAAAATTTGACACATATATTGCACACACTACAATAAACAATGACTATCACATAACCCAATTAAATCCCAGAAGATGCACACACAAAGACAATTCCCCTGCTCAATGTGTCAAAACCTTTATTCATCATACCTTTTGTCTACACACTTTGTGCACAATGTCAAAAACGGCCATCAGTCTCAAGAAAGAGCAATATTTTCGTGTTGGCCATCTGCATGCAGTCACAAATTCAACAGGTTTAACACAGTTCACGCGGAGATAATATAAAAGCAAGACAACATACCCTTAATACAAAACAATTCCTTCTCTCAGAATACCCTGCCATGTTACCCTTGATTTTGATGATGTGTCCAACTATAATTATTTCAAAATTGATAGACAATGACATCACTGAGTTGATTGTGTATTCTGTCCATATTTCCTGCATGAGTCCCACCTGTGGAAGACATCAGTGATGCTTCACCGGGCTATGCAACACATGCTTTATATTATTTCATGAAAGCATTGATAAAGTTGTTGAGGAAAAAAAACTGTCACCTGAAACATAGATCATGTGGCTATTTCCAACTGTTTTTAGTCAAAACATAACAACATCTGAAGCCATTGGTCATATGCAATTCACTGATCTTGATAACTAAACAAATACCGAGTGGCAGCAAAATTACTGAAGTGTAAAAAAACATTGTAAGGACAGGAGGAAGTTGGTTTTACTCAACATCAAACACTATGAATATTTTTTGAGTATCAAAGTGTTACTTTACAAAATGCTTTTTGGACTCCAAGACTCAGAAAAAGTGACCCAATATTGATAGGGGTAAAGTAAATGTTGTAGTGACCGGATGTGGTCAGCCCATCAGAACAGCAAGAAATTAAGAAAGGAAGTAAAGGAATTTGTCTTATGGCTATGTCCTCTTGTGGGGTGATGTAATGACAGGCAGACGTTGGTATAGTAGACTGTAACACAGGGAAAGAGTAAAGCAAGGAAATATTTGAAAGTGATTTGCAACATGTTGTATCACATACTGAGGGTCAAATAGCAGAAGGCCTAGTTATTCTGTGTTAGGCTTGTCCTTTAGGAGGAGTCGGTGTCCTGACACTGTCAATGGAAGATTCCTCTGAAGAGTTCAAGTTGGGATTGGATAGAAGTCCAAACTCTGATCCTGGGGCAGCAGCTGCGATTGAACTGGTGTAAGGATTTATTTGGTGACCATCACTGCTTGCATTCTCAGATATTTTGGGTCAACTACATAGAAAGAGGCGTTAATCATAATACTCTACATCATGATGAGTGATTTTATCTACATAGCGGTGTTTAAACGTTCCCTGTTCAATGACCAGAAGTGATGGTGGTCAATGGAGTCTGACAGAATTCAAAGAAATATAAGAAAAGTTGTTGAATTAGAACAGACAATTTGCTCACCTGAGCTGACTCTGAATCTAAATTCCTCAGTGGAGAGATGAAGTGTTTTGTTCACCAACTGACATTCACATTTGCATCCAGAAATGCAGCAAAAAATTTGACTCTCAAATGTGAATGCAGTGCAGTAAAATGAATTACAAATATATTGTAGCATGTATGCGTCAATTTTGCAATCACTGTGGGGTTGAATTTATACAGTGGATCCTTTGTCACATCTTTGCCAACTATTATGCCTGTAACTTAACCATAGTAGCTTTGTCCATCAATTTGAAGGTCACATTAATGCTAAGGCTGTCAACCGGCCTAAAATGATTCAGTTTGCATTTTCAAAATGTAAGTCGTCTTCATTCCTGTCAACTGTCCCAATAGTTTTGCAAGCCATTCTATATAACCCCCAGGGGTTAATGAATCAGCTTGGCTGCCGTATAATTTTGAATACAAACCATTGGAAAAAGATGATCTGCAATTCTTGCCAAAAGTGACAATGGCGGGGTGATGAGATAGCAAATCTTTGTTTGCAGGCCTAGGAGTCGGACTCTAGATTAAAATCATGCCAGCACTTGTTTATGGAGATACCAATCAGGATCCAAACTACTTTATCACCACATTCACCCATGTAATTGATTTGACACAGATAAGACAGGTTATAAATACATCTACTCACTGCTGCAACCTGCTGCAACCTTGCCAAAGGCTAAATTCCAAAGATTCTGTCATTCAAAGTTTTCATCTACACAGTGTAAGATAGGGTTCAACATATTCCAAGGAACAATACCAATATATTTGAAGGATTGGACCCTGCAGCTCAATAAAGATGATGAACCCATCTTCCTTCAAAATATCAAACATATCAAAGAAGGATTGCTTGATACAAAAAAACCTGTTGTAGCTAATGAACACTCTGGTTTTTGTTGCCATTCCCATTGCTTGTTCTACACTGTGGCCTGTTTCATAATGCTGTCTCAGTATGCCTACAATGCGCTTACCCGCACACTGAATCATTCCCTGCATCAATTGGGGCGATTGTTGTGATTCTGCATATTTTCTGCCGCACTTTTTTGTAGTACACCTAAGCAAGTTGATGTTATTAAAATCCTACTCTCCTGCTGCCTTCCCTCATCAATTATCAACAATGCTTGTGTTATTGATTGATTTTGCCTTGGATTGTAGGAAATACTTTGGTAGAGCCTGCTCTCTCTTGGCACCACCATATCTGTGTGAGTCTACAATGTCTCTGCCACTGCAGAACATTACCAATTCATTTGCCAATAATTTTTGTAACCCTGATGGGCTTCCAGGCAAAGCCAGTCCAGTCATTGTCACTACAACACAAATAACCCTCCTCCCATGCGGTCACACTTCGAACTCTCCATCACTGTCACTTGTTGCCTCAGAAGCACACACTATATGAGTGCTCATAATGATAAGCAAAGCCCACCACAATTACTTCTGATCACCTCACAATGAATGCCTTTCCATTCAATTTTCACATGGTTATGACTGTGTCTAATGTGGTATGAGCAGGCTCAGTGCAAAGCACAGTCATCTCCATGTTTGTATGTCATGTATTTACTTTTTGATCCGCCCACAAATCCCATATGATTAGTTGAAGTGTCAGAAAATGACTGAGATGACGCATTTGAATGTTGGTTCTGCAACTAACACATGAAAATTTTGCCTGGTCTAACAAAGAGCATGTTGAACTGGGGCAATGAGACCAATTGCGTAGAGCCAAAGTCTGGATCATTTCTGTTACAGGAGGGTGGTTTTCCACCCACATTACTCTAGTAATGTTCAGACTCATTTCTATTGTTTCTACCACACTGAAATAGCTATCAACAGCATCCATGTCAGCACTCAAGAGCTTACAGTTAGGCACCCAGAGCACTTCAAGCTACAGGATCGCATTTGTACACATGATATAAGAAATAACATATAACAAAAGAAAGATATAGGACAAAAATCCTGACTACACCTTAAGAATCTAGTTTCAGATTCACTCATAATATATATATATATGATAACAACTTACGCGTCTAGTTTCAAAGATCCCAAAAATAATGGAATTAACCAACTAATAAACAAAACATGAGCAATCTCTTGAGATAACTATAAATATAAAACATCACGTGTAGCAAGAACACAACAAACCAATAACCGTGGACTAAAAGAAATACTCTTGAACAGAATATTGAAAGATCCATAAATAAAGGATGAGAAAGAATTATTAGAATAATCACATGGTGTTACATCCAAAAGAAACACATATTAATATTATTTATGAAGAATAGAACTATGCCAAACTCAGCAAATTACCTGATAAATGAGACCAACACAAATGATTGTGAAGGTCTATAAATTATAACAGACAAACTCCACATAAATGCTGAAGAACTATAAATGATAACGGAAAAACACCGTAAAGAAATCTAGAAACCGCAAGTTGAGCAATCTTGGAAAAGTATAAGTACTCACCTGGAATGCATCCAAAGCAGGATCAAGGAGTATCAAATTTCACTCATCTAAAAATCTAAAGTAACAGTCAGTTAACTTTTCTAAGAAAGCCCAGTAATCAACCAAGTACTCTTCCTTATTGGGTATCTCATAACAAGCTAAAACTGCTCCCTAAATCATTCCACTTCTTCAAAGCAGAACCACTGTTAGCTTTGCATTATATATATTGTGAAATAACCCTATTCACTTTCTTCTCTCTATTTCTTTCCGAGATATCTTTGTTTGGCTTATTCATTGGTTTATTGATAATTCCGTAGCCGACTCCATCACTTACCCAGTTATCAAAACCAACCTTGAATAAAGAACTAGATCTAGAACCTCTGCCAAGAATTTCCTTTTCACCTACTATTTTACATTAAATCGTAAGTGATCCTTGATTGGTCATCTTATGCAGTTCTTGCTACACAAAGTTGGATGAGATCCCCGTTTATATTTGGATAACAGGCTACTCTTTATCTATCTCAGCTAAAAGAGAAAAATCACTGGGTCCAGGATTGACCATCCTACCTCTGTTATCACAGTGGGCCTGTGCAGTTAGGATAATGTGGTATATTTTAGTACACTGACATATTGGAATCTCAGATTCCTGATCAAGAGCAATCAACAACAAGAGTCAGTCTAATAGTAAAGGAGGACAGTGATGGTCCGGAGAGGTGATTAGTGATGAGTCTTGTTGTTAGAGAAAGCTTCTAAAGATTGATGAAGAAGAAGAGAGAAGCTTTCTCGTGATACAAGCTTTGATATACTAGGACTGCTGATCCACTATGTGGTTAGGTTAAAAGAACAAAATGTAGTGAGTAAAGTCATTGTACAAATTGGTATTGTTATATGTAATTGTAATTAAGCGCATACAAAAGTAAATGAAAAGTAAGAATGGAAATTTAACTCCAACAGCCCCCCCTGCTCACTACCTTTTGATCTGAGATAAACCTAGTTGTTCATAACTTGACGATAAAATTATAGGTCCCACAGGCTTTGTTAAAACATCAGCAGGCATATTCTTAGTTGATACATGTGAAACAGTGATTTTTCCTTCTCTTGTTAATTCTCTGATGAAATGATGTCGAATGTCTATGTGTTTTGATTTGTTGTTTACTGATGCTTCATTGCAGAGAAATACTGCACCTTGATTGTCATTCGACAGTGGAAGTTTGATTGGTACATTTATCGGAGGATGTTGGTATAGGTGTTCGAGTAGTCTACATAGCCACAGGCCATGCTTCGCGCAGTCACCAATTGCGAGATATTCGGCTTCAGTAGTGGAAAGGGTTACGGAATGTTGACGTCGAGACTTCCAAGATACTAGTGATCCTTGAACATAGAATACGAAACCTGTTGTTGACCTCCTTGTGTCCACATCACCAGCATAGTCTGCATCAGCATATCCCTCAACCAGCAAACTGTTAGCTTTATTTCCTCCAAGAATAAGGTCAAATGAAGAGGTCCGTCTGACGTATCGTAGTAGATGTTTGACGGCCGCCCAATGTGTTTGGTTATGGCGAGAGTTGAATCGTGACAAGTAGCTGACCGCAAAGGCAATGTCGGGCCTAGTCTGAACGGATAGGAAATTCAGCATTCCTACAGCAGCTCTGTAAGACTCAATTTCTGTGGATTCCTCGACAGACGGTGTTGACAGTTTGATGTTTTGAGGTAATGGTGTCTTGACGCCGTTGCAGTCCGACATCCCAAACCGCTCAAGCATAGCTT
>KZ123951.1:0-15936 GCA_002157025.1 Melampsora abietis-canadensis | reverse complement strand
ATCTTCTTGATTCTCTTGACCAGATGATTTCTTACTAGATTCTACACTTTTCACTTCTTTATCTGTCTTCTTCTCATTTTCTTCCTTCTTTTCATCATCTTCTCCATCTTCCCATCTCCAATATTCAGCTGTATCACCCGTCATCACAGCTCTTAAGAGAACACTACCTAAACAAGCTGGACTCAAGTATCTGAAACAGGCGGAAAGATCGCTGAGTAAGATTCTCATAAGATTGAAACTTCTGAAGATCATTGAGGAATTGAACGTACAGTAGAGCAGGTTGTGCAGCTTTGAAGATATGCATCACTAACATCGTAGTAGCAAGCCCAACCACATATGATGCCATACAAGTATGGAAATAAGGACGAGGAAAGTTACTGGTAGGTGAGAGGAGAGTTTTCTTATTGATCGGACCAGTAGCAGCTTTCACTAGTTTAGCGTAAGCTCGATGATAATCGTATCGAAGACAGAGTGCGACAAAGATACCAGGCATGACGATATCACCTGAATGAATGAAAAATAGTTTAGAAATTCCAAAACTCGGCTTTAGAAAGGATGAATTGATTATAGAGGAGTCGAAAGGACACTGACCCAGTCCTAACATTGCAAATTTCTTTTGATCTGATGAGAGAGCATCATAGAGTGATCTAGGCCATGTGATTTTGATAGGTGCGTCTATCGAATGAACAAATTGAAAAATCAATTCTCAGTATCAATTTCATGAACGAAGGTTATGTATGCTTTATTTTGAACTGACCAAAGTTTTTAGCCACACTAACCATCACACTTTCTCCAAAAGCGTGAGAAGAGCCAAAAACCCACCAAATATCATACCTAGTGTTCAAAACAGAATTTGAATTGAATCAATTTTTGACTCTAAAAAGGAAACTTTGATCACAAGAATGAAAGAGGCAAAGAGACTAACAAGAATAAACCAGCCAGTAGAACACTACCAGTTTTGAATGAATCCAGTTTAAGTAAAGTGATCGCATTAAATGCAAAACTCAAAGCGAATGCGTTACTTAGGATCCATTGTTTAGTGTACCATTGAAGTGCTGAAAGAACAGCAGAGATGACAAGGAACGATAAATGCCAATTTGTGAATCGTAAACTAAACAACACATCTGCTGCATTTCTTGTTAAGCGGAATTTATATTTCGTTTGTTTTGACCAAGCTTGAGGACCTAAGGCTGATTTAGTGATGGTGGCTAGCATGGTGGTTAATCCTCCGGTTCCCATCAATGCAAAGTATCCGGATAAGACGGCATTGATGAGTTCTTTATTTAGGTATTTGAAGACTAAGTAAAGACCAAGTAGAGCTCCAGAACCACTAGAAGATAAATGGTGTGAGAGAAAGATTCCTTAGGAATTGATAGGGTCGGGTTTCTTAATTTTTTGGGATGATCGATAGCTTACAGAACGGGAAACCAATAAGCATCTTCACTTGTCATTCGTTCCACTCCTTCTTCTTCGTCATCAGATGAAGATTCATCATCAGCTGAAGTTCCAGTTTTGGACTTTCTGACTACCGGAGCCTATCAATGAAATCATATCAAACGTTAGCTTGGATAATCAAAATGAGAAAGACGTAAATTGGGTAAGGGGCGTGGCATTTACCTTCACAGAAGCGTGTGATGCAAACCAAATTGGGATAACAGCTGATACCTGGAAATGTAAGTTAAGAGAATTAGATCTGATGTTGAGATGGTTGATGGGAATAGAAGATAAAGACTTACACCTAAAGCTGCGTAAGCTTGATAGATGGTATCCATCTGTTTTAATTTGACTTTTGAAAGGTTTTAATCCGATTTGAGTTCGGTTATAAAGGTTCGATTTCAAGTGAGGGAATCAGGAAATGGGGAGAAGGAAAGCTATTTAACAGAAATCCCGATTTATATGCAGCGTGCAGACTGGGTGTGTGTGTACTGTAAAATGACACGTCGTCGTTTACGAAACCTCAACACAACTTCAAGTTCAAGATTGGCTTGGAAACCAACTATAGATATACCTACAGATCTTCTCACTTCATTTCATCTTCATTACTCATTCTCACTTGAACTCTCACTCGATATGTATCATCGGTCTCATCAAATCCAATCATTCTACCAATCTCATCGACAAGAAATCAAACACTTGGATCTACAACTCATTTCAAGATTTATCACATCATATAATGGTTATTGATAGAAAGAAATGCGCATCAAGCTTTCCGATGCTTTCCGATGACGCTTATTCATTTTATTGATTTGGTGTTCGGTTTTAATTCCAATTTCAAAAGGGTAACACATTGATAGTAGCAAAAAAGTAGAACAAACAGATTACTGTTACAATTTGATAGAATAGGAAAGTAAAAGCTTCAAAGCTTCAAATCCACAATCATTTGAGACCATATATAGAATCCACGGATGATGACGTCTTCGGAGTCTGTAGATGGATTTGAGTACGATGAAAGACTAATAAAGCGGTGGTCGAAGGTCTCAATCGTCATCTCTTCGAGGAGTCACCCCTCGATGTTCTAAATCGTTCAAGATATGTTCAGGTAAAGATCCCGTGATCCTAATAGCATATACACCAGGTTCATATCGATTGATTCTTTGCCATTTTGCCTGATTATTTTTTCAAACAAAAAAAAACAACCAACAAAGTCAGTTAAAAGAAAAGTGAGGCAAATTCTGATGAATTACGTACTACCCAAGATTGATCTGGATCCAGGATTGCAGCTGTTCCATCAAACGTACCAGCAGTACATTCTAATACTTTTTCAGAATTACCTTTCATCTATTCCCAAAAAGAAATCGAATATTAGTCTTGATTGATGTAGTGGTCTTGAAATGGCTCTAGATGACCTGACCTGTAATAAATCATCACAATTTGGACAACCTTTGTTTTTGAATTGTTGAGCGGTTTGAACGAATGAGCATAACATACATGCTCTGAGTTTTGATTTCGATGACATTTTGATTGTGATGAAGATTAGGATTTGATGGATGTTGTTTAAGATTGAAGTTGAAGAGAGTATTGGATAACGAGCTGAAGGCTGAGAGCAGTTCATTCGATCTCGTGAACTCTGGGCCAGACCAAGCCCCGGGGCCACGGTACTTTTGAGTTGAAGTAACGAGTATTCTAGATGATTCAAGTGCTTTCATAGTTTTCGAGTATTTGAGGATGTTGACTGATCGAGAAAATTGACGATTTCTTGATTCACAACATTTCCTTCGCATTTACTCAACTCACAAGACAATCTTCAAAAAGCAATGGATCCAACACCAATACCAACACCACCACCTATGTTTGCTTGTATCATACCATCAAGACCAATGTAAGCTCACTCATTCAATTCATAAAACTTGGCATTCTTAACTGGAACTCATCATTTCGTTTGAACACGTTTGATGATCATCAATATTTCTTTGAAAAGACAAACCCAATCAACTGCAATTCCACCCGATAAGATCATCTTTGAATTCGATGAGGCTAATCAGATTAATCATCTAGTCGTCTTCTTGACCGGTGCAAGTATGTACTGATTACTAAAGAGTTTCATGAATTCTTACTCATATATGAATTACGACAAATACGTAGTACCTTTTCCAGAAGGGTATGGAGCTTCTGTTCATTTCTTATTTCCTAACCAATCTGAATGGAAATTACTTGGAATGTAAGCCGCATCATTCTTCTTGGTGAAGTTTATAATCAGATCGACGTGAACTGAAATACAATAAAACATTTGTAGGTTAAGTGAAGATAAACCATCAGCAATCTTCAAATTAAAAGGAAACCAAACCTCGAATTTCAACCATACGATCCACTTAAATTCAACAAACCCTAAAGCTTCCTTAGGATTACAATTATTACCTTTGGAAGAACTTCAAAAAGAATGTATGAATTTAAATCAATTGATTAGATTTTCGAATTCTCAACAATTCATGAATGGGTTGAATTCGGATTCGATTGAGTTTATTAAAACCCTAGGTTTGAATATCTTCAATTATTTGGCTTCTTTTTCTACTACTCTTCCAGGTCAGAATGGTCAATGGATTAATTTTACTCATTTAGAGAAATGGTGGAAAACTTTTCAAAATCAATCTTATGTTTTAAAATCTTGAAAACTGAAATCACATCATCAATGCGTATTTAGCTGGTCTGGTTATTGATTTGTTTTTGTAAATATCAAACCTGTCTTTTTAAGGGTGTGCGTGTTTACATAAAAGAGGATTTGTTGTAAAAGTATGTATCCTTTTTCTTCTCTACTAGATAGCTTTTAACCTTAATACGTAAAAATTCTTCATTCAACCTAACCAAAAGAAACCAGCTTCTTGGCATCTATACAAAGAATAATAATAAACAAGAAACAAACTCTTTGGACAAATGTTTACATCTTGATGATCGATCAAGGAAATGATGAAGTTATGCTTTGAATTTTAAATCAGATTTGCTAGTTTATATTCATTTTCAATCACATTGATGATATTTGTTGAATTATGTTGATGTCGAGCAGTACAATTCACTTGAGAAAATTTGTTTTCACAAATCGGTCGATGATCTGAAAACCAACAAAACGTTTCAAGATCAGTTGAAATCTCATGAAAGATAGAGAAAGAAGCTGAGGCTTAACTGATCAAAATCCGACAAGGTCCATGGGAGGCCGAACCCTCATTTTCTAAAACAGAATGGTATAACAGATGACGACCTAATGGACCATTTATACAGCTTTTCAAGAATCGATCATCTTCATACTTGTAATTGTGAGGATGAGTTTTCTGTGTGCATTGCTCTAGTAAAGCTTGTGATCCTACATGTTTTAATCCTAATGGATTTGAAATTTGACATTGAATGAATGACCACCTTTGGAAAGAAACATCAAGTTAGTGAAATGGGTTTCTTTGAAAAAAAAAAACATCGAGGAAGATAGATTCACCAGTCTTTGAAAAACGGAAATCTTGCTCTATAACATAATTGTTGGATGTTTCCTTCACACTCTTGGTCTCCATGAAAACAAGAAACTCCATACCGAGTTGAAGAATTTAAGCTTTTTCGGTTCAACATTTGTTGTTCATCAGAACGGTACCAAGATCGATCGTTGAAGTGAAACAGATTTGAGAAGAAATCAAAGACCTACTTTCCCATATAACCTACGTCAACGGCGATCTTATCACCAATAGAAGCTAATGATTTATCAATGGCTTTTTCACATTCTATATTGTACAAAGAAGACCGAAACAAAATCAGTGGGATTGGTTTTTTGGTATTTCAAAGAGAAGGAGTAAAAGATGAATGGAATGGAATTTACCTTTAGCATCTGGACATTGACTCATAACGATTAACGAAACTGGGACTTTAAACGGAATTATCTTGGCTTCATCTGTTGAATTTATTTCTGGAAATGGTGTTGGCGTATGCGGGACTGCTAATGAAGTGTTGATAAGAAATAAACAAGAAAATACAATCGAGGTTAGACTATTCATCTTTGGAAACTTCAAGTTTTTTTTTCGCTGGCTAGGATATGGAAATGGGGCTTTGATTGCGAGGTGGCTGGGATGAAGATGTTAAGATTATTTATTTACATTTTTCTGGTTTTTCAACATGAATGTACTTTTACGAAAGGCTTCGGGAGACAGCGCTGTAATGATGAGTTGAGAAACTGATCAATGTTGATCATGATTTGTTCTTTGTCACCTCAGACTAAACTTATGTGCTAGATAGTTCCTCTAAAAAGGATGTTGTACCACAGTTTTTTGTGATACATACTGAATCGAGCGTTCTAAGAAGGTTCAGTTTGTATGAGATTGTGATTGATCGGGAATGAGGGGACGATGGGTCATGATCTCTATAGACTTTTTATCATCCGACTCTTTTAGTCGAGTCGATGATGATGATGATGATGATGAAAAGGTCAAGTTTTAGACGAGTAAGATCAGTTCTGATTTGAATACCCTGACTGATCTCTCTTTGATACGTCGACAAAGATCACAAGTTGAAACATCAGCGCGAACCCAAACACTATCATGGATCTCTTTCATGTATCTCAACGCCTTTGAGCCATTCATCTTCTATTTACTAGAATCCTTGTACGAAATTGCTCAATCAGAAATATCATAGGAAAGATGATCGGTTTGTGATTATACATCGAAAAAAGTTCCGAACGTGAGTTGAGCGAAGGTCGTCAACAGATGGGCTCCCTTGGAAGACTGCCCAGGGAATTCTTCATCCCCCTAGAGCAGATTCCTCAGGCACCGGAAAGATTGTTTGTCACTAATTAAGAAACCAAACCTGCGCCGACTTCGTGGGTGTCTCCTACCCCAAAGACCCTCAGTTAAACTTGGTGTTTGTGGATTCAGCTTGAACCCTAACAAAAGATACCAACGAAAGAAGCTCACAGAATTGAATTGGAATGATAACTCTTGTTTGATTGACAAGCTCATCTGATATCACCTTGAGAAGATGGTTTGTTAATTGTGTCTCTGAGTTAAACACTTGATAGAGGTCCAGGAATGAGTAATGGCCAGAGGTAGAATGTGAAATTGGTATCTAGAATTCCCCGTCAATCTTCTATACAGCCGGAACGAATGTATTTTGACAAGTAGAACGGCAGGAAAGGTGAGGGCCAGGGTTGATCATATGGTTAACCAATGAAATGAAGAATGAATATGTTTCGAAAGAACACTGCCTACGATTTCGAGCAGCGCTCAAAGACCATGAAACTCTCCGCCATGCTTTCCTCCGAGAAATGCTTGAGCTTCAATTCCTTGCTTTAGTTGATATAAACTTATTCTTGGAGAAGAGATCCTACGTAAGCTGAATGGACATAGAAGATTGAACGGTTCATCTGCGGACAGGCTGATGCGGTTTCTAAAAGATGAATAGCATTCTGCTTGCATACGCTCTATCGGTTTTTGGTCTTGAAATGGACACCTAACCTCTGAGTCAAGATGTTCGCGCGAGGTTCTGGAGTAACAGTGCGCCGGCGCGCCCAATGAGGCTCTCCAGAATCCGCGCCATGGCTGGTGGCGTGCCGGCGCGCCGATTCCCTTATCAAAAACAAAAATGGGTCCTAAAGTTGCCCGGAAGACGGTAACGGTTTGAGATGATGGAGAGATTTAAGCTGCTGATTTGCTTGGCTTGTGAGTCAATGAACAAGCCAGAGATGCTCTTGTGGTAGGATTCTTGGGTGCAGCCGTCACTCAGATCTGATCCCACCCNAGCCAGAGATGCTCTTGTGGTAGGATTTTTGGGTGCAGCCGTCACTCAGATCTGATCCCACCCTACCTAGCCAGGGCTGGCGCGCCAAGGTATTTCGAAAATCGAGCTGGCGCGCCGGTTGGCGCGACAGAGGAGCTCGCGCCGACATCTTGACCTTTTAGAACATGAACCAATGATACGTTGGTCTTGGTTCAGATCCGCTTTGCTCAGATCGAAATTTAAGGCGCTTTCATGATTAGGCTGTTACAACGATTACTAGAAGGATGATGTTGGCTCACCACTTATGATCTCGAGATTCGCTCAAATTTCTCCGCGCCTTGCTCAGCACCTAGAAACGGACCCCTCGGGTTGTATCGATCGAGTGAAATCATCATGCATTCATCAAACTGTTCATTAAACTTTTTCATAGAATTATTAACAATAACAACCAAAAGGAGCGAAGACGAAAATGTTCATGACTCGAATCGAAGAAGAAGAAAAGTTCTTTTTGAAAAGATACATATTGAGAATCTCAACACATGATCAAGTGATTTGAGAATAAAAATAAAAAAAGCATGATAATGATGAAGAAATCTTGTAAAGATGATTGTAAGCATTTACAAATGGAAATGAAAGACTAAAAGAAACAAAGAAGAACACGAAACAAAAGCACAAGCGATTATAAACAGTTTACGAAAAAGAAAACAAAACTCGAACACTCAACTATGAAACAAAGAAGGAAAGAGATAAAAGAGATTAAAGTCCAAGATGAGAACGACAAAAGCGTTTGAATCTTAAGATTGAAGATTTCAAACGGTTTTTAAAAAGGATTGGAAGACAAGAAAGTAGTGAGATGAACACCAATTTGAATAACAAATCTGAATTCCAAATTGATAAATGTTGATGATGATTACGAGTAGCGATTCCGATGAGATGTCCGACCTAGAAGCAAAGCAAGAATTAGTATATTTTGATCAAAGGATGGGACAAATGGTGGTGAGAGAAGATGAGAGAAGTGGGTTTATAAGGAGCAGATGATGAGAATGGAATGGTCAAGAGAAAAGGAGAAACTCAACTTGAGTCGTCAAAAAATTATAAGGTAAAGAGCCAAAGAACAACGTCAAAAAGAAAGGCCAAACCGGCAACCCGATCGCACCCGAGGTCAGATTCAGGGCCGAGTAAGGTAAGATAGGAATCAGTCTGGCCAACAACAGATAACTAATCAATTCGAATTGATCATACTGATTAGAATGAGTGATCCGAAAACAATCTAATGAGTTGTTCACCGATTTGATAGCATTCGGAAAATAACGGTAAATCAAAGGCCTTGCGATGATGGCTAAAGAGTAAGCTAAGGTAGATCCTACTGCAGTTAGGAATGAGGTTAAGAGTGTTGAATAGAATGTTCCGTATAATGATCCGATTAACACATTCGAAAACACCGTGCCAGGAATCGAAAAGGTTTGTTTCCAGATCAAGATCAAACTGATGATTAGTAAGAGATGTAAGGCTTGGGATGGAGATGATTGAGAGTATTGTCTTAGGTCATGGATTTGGTTTGATACATGTGATAATGAAGTGGGTAATTGAAGTCCTGGAATGGTAGTCACAAGATAGGCTATCACTAAGAATGATGAGACTGATAGACCGATGAGGATCAAGACTCTTGAGATCAAGATTGATGATGATAGGTTTTGATGTTGAGTTGATTTGATGATGGTTGATGATCGTGATTTGAGTTCGGGATGTAAGAGATCTTCTTGCTTTGATGAATGTGATTGATGAATGTGTAAAGGTAAGATTGGAGGTTTTGTAGACAGATTATGAGTTTTAGATAAGATTAGTTGAGGTTGAAACCAAGATGAAGTAGGTGAATGATCAATGGAATGATGAACGATCTCAGGTAAAGAGATTTGATGTTGAGAATCGATGGGAGTTAATGGAGGTGTTGCAGATTGAGTTGAATTTGAGAATGAGATGGAAGATGAACTAGGTGAATGTAATAAAGTTGAAGATTCAGGTGAATCAATCACTTCGATAGTCATGTTAGTTCTCATTTGATGATATTTTGATAATTGTTGTTGTTGTTGTTGTTGTTGTTGATGATGATGATGATGATGAAAAGAAAGGAAAGGAAAGCAGAAAGAAATGAACAAATAGTGATTGATCAGGAGTTACAATGCGAATTACATAGAATCTAATTTCTCAATTCAACAAACAAATGGTTCAGATCCAAATGATTTCAATCTTAACCTTCTTGATTGATCAAATTCATTTTCCTGAACACTGGAGGTCAAATATGAAGCTTACAAACTACAGGCCATCAGCTCATGGAATGACTGAAAGTGATTAGATATATAGATATTATGTATGTACATCTGTATCTAGATTGTATGAGGTTATGCAAATGAGAACAACATTCGGATCTCATGGTTCCGAATTGGAAGGATGTTCATGTATGTAATGAGTTTAGAAGCAGATCGGTCGGATCGAATCATCCACTTCTGAAGTTCTGAAATTTAATATCAAAACCTCAATTCGGCACATCACCCACTCATCTTCTGGTTCTTTTCCTCCCGCCAGCTCCCACCGGTGCGTCCGTGCAGCTTTGCCGAACAACGATGATCCTTTTAAGCATCTTGTTGTATTGTGTACAGTCAAGTGGATTTCTTGACACATCATCTGATCTGATTTATCATCATACAACATCAAGGGATGAAGGCCCAGCTGATGATGGTACGTTTTGTTTTCAAGTCAAGGTTCATCTTTCATAAACACTAACAATCAAAATCAGAATTATCAAACTAATCTGAATGATGAGTTTCAGATCTGATCTTATCTGATTGGGAAGATTTTTTAAAAACACTGAAAGGAAATCAAATCGATTTTCTTCATTTCATTGGGGTAATAGTGTTTGTTCTTTGGGCGGCTAGCTGGTTAAGAATTCTTTGTTTTGGTGGTAGTGTGCACCAAGCTCAAAGATATCTCCCAAGAGGTTTTGCAAAAACTTGAAGGGAATCATTCATCAGCATTCATCAAGCGGGAGTAGTTTTGATGCCCAAGCTCGGATGTTGCAGACACTTGTCGGTTTCTTGAACTGTAATGATAGGACACATTCCAAAGGAAATCGTATGTAGCTCCCTGCGCCTGATCAATCAAATGGATTGAGGCCAAAGACAACCACAACATCAAGCGTTTCCAAAAGGCTTACTGATAGGATTCAAGTGCTTGAGTGCTTCTGTTTTTCAAAGTCTCTCCAAAACATCTCCAGGCCCAGCGGGTCAAATCCCAACAATTGTGACTTTGAATTTTCCTAAAGTACAATCATCAAGTTGTGGAAAGAAACTCCAACAACATCACCTTTGCAGCTGACCATGAATAAAATTATTCAGGTCAACTGATCCCGCAGTCAAAGAGGTAAGAGGATCATGGAGTGACTGCACAGATAATTCTGCATGGCTCACGGCGCTCCAAATCCAGGTGACGGTTTTCTAAGATCTTATATAGTCATGATGTTTGTGAAATGTTTCTTCATCTGGTTTTGTGACAAGGGTAAGAGGTCCTCTAACACGAAATGTGTGGTGACCAAATGTCATACTCAAAAAACTCTATACGTGACTTGAAGGTAAAGTTGGACTCTATGTATGTCGCGTATAAGGATCTTGAAACGCATTGGGTCATGAGTTAGAAACTCGATTCTTCGAACACATCCTACCCTTGATGTAACGTTTCTCAGTGTGTGGTCCCCATATGTGATAAGGGTAGGCAAATGTATCCATCAAACTATCAAAACAGGTATTGTCAAAAAAGAACAGGTGTTTTATCGTATATTATTTTAATGATGTCCTCGGATAACGAGCATGGAAAAACGACCGGAAGGGTTTTGGCTACAACGAACAGAATAGAAAACCATTGCAGAAGGTGATGGTGAAGCATTCGGAAATAGGAATGACGTTCAAATTGATTTGTATGCAGCTTTGTAGTCCTGGGTTACATAATTGTGGTTGGAGCTGGTTTTGACAAAAAACGAGTAGGCGTAGGGGAGGCGGGTTATAGCTAGGTGAAGTTATGAAGAACCTCCTCGAAAGACAACTTCTGACAAATCAGTATCAGATTAGCTCAACACAAGCCCTCTCTGCGCGGCCACGGCCGCGCCCTCGAAGAGATGCTTGCAACTAATCGTGAGATCCTGGCATGCAGACTCCAAGGATTGAGTTCTCTTAAGTTGTTTTTGGTCTTTCCAGCTTTCTTCACTGATAAACAACACTTTTCCTTCTGAGCAAAGTTGTTCTGAAGGACGCGGCCGCGCAGAGAGGGCTTGTATTAAGGGTATCAGAAGAGTCGGGGCACGAACGCATCTGTGGCAGCGTAAGATAACAGGTGCGCGCAAGCGCGCGAGTCAGAGGGGCTTTGTTGAGCTTAAGCGTAAGACAAGTGGTGACTTTGTGCAGTTGTTTCTCTCTCTGTCCATTATCTGGAGCATTGCAGGTTTTGTGATCAAAAATTTAACTTCATCCATTTTCATTATCAACAAAGATTATTGCCACTGAGAGGCTTTTATTGTGATTTGATCACTTTGTATTTTCGAGCCCAGCTTTTGGCCACCTCAACAATTGCCCCGTGGTGTACAGTTGAATTGTATGTACACTCCACACCGGGTCTCGTTTTTTTTGTATCTCTATTTATCAGTTTCTTTTCACGCGCCAGATCGCGAAAGGTTCAGAGCTCAGGCTTGTCGCGCGTTCCTTTCGTTCCCAACTGAAATTGCATATATCACACAAACACGAGCCACACCAAAATTTATCCTACTCATCAGACTATTTGAAACGATATGTCAGAAACCATCTCAACTTCAAGTTAAAATTCTTAGAGAAAGGCTTACCTGTCAGCCTCAACGGATCGATCACGTTCCAACACCCAATATCTCAAAACATCAATCAATGAGTGGAGTATATCTTCAGTGTTTGATTCTTGCTCAGGAAGCTCTAGGATCCGAGAAATATCCTCTTCCATTCTATTCTTGAGAGCAGGAAAGATGATTCTGTCCTCGTTCCGTTTGGTCATCATTTCGGGCACAACAAGAACCGCTCGTCTGATTGCGAGTCGATTTTGAGGAGAATCGATTGGGCCATATCCCGTTGAAGATTGAGCAAGTGTTCCAGTCACATGCTCAGGGATTTTTGTTGGGGTTCCCCGACCGGCGGTGAACTTTCTGGTTTTGGAAGTGGGTCGGTATTGAGGCGATAGCATTGATGAAGAGCTCTTCAGAACGCCAACTTCGACATTCTCAGGGATCTTGCAGAGTGTTACGCTCCTCGTGGACTTTTCGAGCATAGAAGGAAGAGAGCTATTGAGAACGTATCTCTTGTGATGTCTAACGGGGCGATCCGAGACGTTAGAACTGCAAAGTGAAAATATCGGTCAGACCAATGTTCAATTGATACTGCACGCAAAACATGGATAAATCAGATCATGAAATGGAAAAGACACATACTTTTCATTTGATCCGGGCACGGCCACGCCAGTCGTGATTTCCAGCCCAAAAGACGACATCTTGCAAGCTTATAGCGATTCTAGAAAAAGGCAGGAAGGAATCGAGGCTTAGGAATTAATAAGGGTAATTGATTCGGTGAGGATTATCGTCTTTTGAAATTGGTCGAGGAAGTTAGGCTTTAGGAAATCTTTCGATGGAAAGTTTTATTGTAAAATGCAGAAGTATGATTGATGAAGACCGGATTGTACCTAAGAGGAAGAGCTCACACCTTTTATAATCGCAAAATCAGCTTTACAGATCATGCCAATCGCTGAAGAAAGTAAGGTAGATCATAAAACACTGGCCGCGGACGCTCTATTGGAACGCATTTGATGTCGAAAGGACTTTTGGTTAATGACATCAAGGATGTAGTGTCATTTCAAATGCATGTTTTCCAGAATGGAAAAACGCAAAACTTTATCCTACATTTCTTGCGCTGAGGATGCTTTCAAACACTTACCAGGCTGCATTAATGATCTGCGGAGGTGAAATTGTGATCTCTGGGAGTGGTCTTGCTTAGCTTTAGTTCACTATTTCAAAGTGGGCGGCGTCATCTCCCCAATCTTCTCCTTCTTTTCTCCCAGTTTTCTCGAGGCTGGAGATCGTCTTGAGGATTGATGTGGTAATGATACTTCTGTTCGTACTGGAACATAACCTCTCTTGGTCCGCGACCCCAAGTGTCTTTTTCAATGGAAGTCGACCATATTGAGAGGCAATTCTGCTCTTTTACGTTTAATACTGGTAGTATAACTCTTGCAATTGAGTACAAGGTGTGCATCTAGCATGGGTGAGGAATAATGTTGGGGTATTGAGTTTTATGTACAATGGAGCAGTAAGGCCACTCAGCACTCATATGGCCCATTGCTATAGTTCCTTTCAGATCAATGAAGCTGATCGTAATGCAGTTCAGGTTGTTACCCTCAGTTCTCTTACTCAAAAGCTCATAAAATCAATCTTTAGTCTTGCAAATGAAAGGGATCAATCCCAGGGCTTACTAATTTTTCCTTGTGATCGACATTATTCTACAATTTTCTTCCTGCTTAACCCCTGACAGAAAATGCACTCATTGCTCTCCTTTAATTTTTTTCTGGATTATGAGTAGTGTAATCCTCATATATGCCCTGCAGTGTGCAAAGGGATGAGGGTTGAAAGACTAGTTTTCACGTAATAATTCACTTTTGAATTCATAATCAAGAAATCTGGAGAAATATGTTTGGTGGGATGTGAGAATCATGCATATCCAATGTAAGCCAGTGCTGCTATGATCTGGGTAATGACTGAGATCAATATTCCTCACGATGATATTTTACTTGGCTGAGTTTCAGGTGGAATGTCAAAAGAGCGGATCAAAAGTCACACATAACTTGGTCTGAACTCTTGAGGAAGAGATGGTTGTTTTCAATAGAATCACTTTGTTTCATTGCAAATGTAATCATATACTCAAGACTGACATGGTTTTACCATCTCACTTCCTCATTCAAACTTCCTTGGTCAAATCAAAACCAACAGAACACAATTCATACCTACAGATCTTTCTCATCCCAATGTAGCTATAAAAGTGAGTAGACCAGATTGTCTGATTGGAATACTAGCCTCCAGACCATTTGGGTGATCAACTCTCAAAGTCTTGGATCATAAAGGATACAAGATCACCAATTGTAACCATATGTGCGCATGATCAGCTGTCCTTCATGTTTAGAAGTTGCACAATGCCATGGCATGTATTGAAGACTGTGCACACTGCAGGCTGCATGCATCTCAAGTTTTCCCAGTGTGAGACATCCTAACCAAGAGTATCCATTCAGCCAAAGCTGAAATTCAAGAGAAGCATGTAGGCCATTCAGTAAAGAGACAGGAAACTGATGTGTTCTGTTGTACATGATATCCTTTGATTGATTAGAAAAAATTGGATATGTAATATCTTTATGAGCTTAGGAATGTATTTTCTTGAACAATACATATGAAGAGTTCCAGACAGACAATATACTGAATTCAAAGTGAAATTTTGGGGTAAACACTTACAAGACACATTCTTTGGGCGGATTTGAGATGATTTTGAGATACTGGAAATTTAGTAGTGCATAATGTCCAAAACTTGAACTTTGAAATGAAGTTCTTGAGTGCATACAAGAAATAATGCTTCAAAGGGGGGGGGGCTTGGACGTTTAAGTTTATGTAATTTCTCATTGAGCCATAAGCGTGAGTAAAACCCTTACAAGCACAGTTTCTGCACATTCAAAGTTGGATTTTGGAGATACGGTTACTTTTCCTGAGCCCATGATCAGTATCTTTGACCACTTGTTCTCTGGATCCTATTTCTAGCTTCAAAAAGGGTCCTAACCTTGGAAAAGACTTGGTAATCCCTATGAAGGGGTGATGCATCAGCTTAAACCAGTAAAAGCCTATTTTTTTTGTTGGTTTTGGGGCAATCAGACCTCCAAGGAGCCTTGTATTGAAGTTGAAGAATGTATGAAATTTTTGTTTTTGTGTATTTATGAGGAATGTTTCCTTGAAGTTGGATTGAGATTTTTTGAAAGATCAATATACAGAGAACGTCAAAGCCAATGTGGTAGATTGAGGTCAGGTGGGATGACTCCAAACAACTTGCATGCAACAATATCTTCTTGCATGTTAAGTGTCTTTTTGAACACTACCTTAAAGATTCAGGTATGCCAACTGAGGAATCAATTTTGACAGATAGGCTGGTTTAAATTTATTGATTTTGAGCTGAGTCATGATTCATTAACTCTTTACTGCTGACAAAGCTGGCTTGGATGATATTACACTGTTTTTGTATGCTTGTAGCATGTCAATGGGCATGCACAAAAGACTTTTCTCAGAACCTCAAAAGATCCATTGAAGAGGTTCCACAACTGGTGTATCTTCCCCTTATCAAATGGGACATTGACCGTCAGTTGACCCCCACTGATGATAAAGTGTTCCACAAATCCCATAATCAGATCATTGTTTACAAAGGGTGCTCAACAAAAATCTCAGTCTAAATCCAACCAAAAGACTTTGAGATTTGTTTCAAAACTCTCTGTGTGTGCACATTGATGTGCTACAAGGAGATTGACATGGTGTTATCTGTGGGAATAATACATGCCACTTTCTTGGGTGCAATGGCTTGGATGCTTGTTTCTGGGGATCCCCAGGGTGCTTGAACTCAAGTAAAATTAGTTGGAAATGCAGATTGTGGTTCAAGATATTGAATTTTGCAAAAT
>MWRH01020749.1:0-10299 GCA_002157025.1 Melampsora abietis-canadensis | reverse complement strand
CACTTTTGTCATTCTTCCCTGTGTGTACGGCTTCTTCCATGTTGGAAGACATCTTCCGCTTCTTATTATTGACCCTATACTTAGAAATGAAGCCCACAATCAGGATGAGAGAGATGTGGTTGGATAGGATGTTGATGTTGACTCTTTGAGCCATCTCTTCTGCAAGACCAGAGTTGTGGGTCTAGTGATTCAAGATCTGTGAATGCAGCCGGATGGTTTGTAACATAATTTGAACACTTTGTCTTGCAGTTGGTCTTCACAATTTGACAACGGCCAAATCTCTAGCAACTGTCTAGTAGATTTTCCTGCAAAAAATTATAGTGAGCTACTGTAACATAAGGAACAATGATTTGATGATACATACAAACTATCTGGTTCAAAGTTTCCTTTAACTTGCCCCTTTCTACTGTTGGACCTCCTGGAGGTACGTTGTAACACAGGAGAGTGTTGGTGTTCTCAAATCATGTCAGGGAAAGATAGGGGATAAAGTTGTGGGACTCACTGGCTCTCTTAGGCCGTACAAGGCCAGAAATTGTCTTACCCATAACATATGCTTTGATTTTTTAAGTGGTACTTCCATGCTTTGCAGACAAACCAAGGTCACAGTAATGTCAATCCCACAAGCCAGGTGTAGTGGTCATGAAATGAAAACAATGTGTTGAAAATAGGTGAGTTGACACTACTGTGATGGTGAATTGGACCACATGAATACAAGACATGTGGTTTGCCTACGACCCATCAAATTTGTATGCTTATTGATGATGTGAAGTATGAAAGGATGTAAAAATACGGGCATACCTTCTTGATAAATTCAGATGAAAATTCTTCACATTTAGATCTTGAGCACACCAAGTTGTGTCCCAATGTCTACAAGCCAACCTCATGAACGACTTCATTGTTTGATTCATGGACAATTTTGACTAGGCCCTTTTGAGTGAGTTGATTGTCTGGTATCTCTTCAGGATTAAAAAATAGTCATCAAGACCTTCAGGACCTTCATCAAGGTTCTCTGAAGTTTTGACATCACTATCCTTGGGGATGAATGTGTCCTTCTTGTCCTTTGATAAGCTGTCCCATAGCTCCTTCATCAGCTGCACTTCTATGTTGTTTACTGATCCTCCGTCTGTGAATATTGAAATAATTCAATTAACTGTGTTACATTCATTCTGAAGGATTTAGAGATGATATGGCTTCCACTCACTTTTCCAATATATATCCCTCACTTTCTTGGATCTCTTGAAGTAATTTTACGCCCTTGTAGCTCAAATATATGTCCATTTTCCACTGTGAGGAAGAGAAATGTTAGGGGATGAATACAAATTCAAAATCAAGCTGATCATGGAAAGCTCACACTTCTGTTGCTGCAACATCTTGTGATATTCTGAGAGGTATGTACAGGATTGTAAGAAGCTTCTCAGTGGAATGATGGAAGTTGCGGAGGATTTGATTTTTGGTGTTTGACAATACCCCTTTCTTTGTGCTGTCCCCTTGACTATGCTTGTCAGCCATCATCTAAGATCTACAGCATCAAATTTATGAATAATTGATCAACTGTATAGTTTTCTGGAAGTTTTATATCAACAGGTAAACGGAATGATGGAGTTAGAAATTCCTCAATGATGGCCTGAAAGCTCTTGGTGGCTGTTGTCAATTCGCCTAGAACTGTAGGGATGGCCATAGAGCTCTTCGTGGCTGTTTTCAATTCGCCTAAAACTGTAGGTTGCTTTTCTTTTGGAATTCATTCATTACTCTTACTTTAGTGTGATTTTTTGGCTTGCAATGTTGCCTTCTTTGTTTGGGAGGTTTGATTTGATTGTACAGATGGTGTAGATTGCATTAATGGTAAATTACAAAGTCTTACTTGCTGTGAAAAAGATGACTGTTGGAAGTGTAGAATTGATGAATCTGTTTCAGATGATACAGTATTGGTTTCAAGAGCATTAATGTTGATAGGGATAGAAGCACATTGAGGTTTTGAAACCAAAAGCTGATGATGATTCTGGTTGGGAGTCAATATTTGATTATCTCAATCTTGACTGATATCAAATGCTTGATCTTGGTTAATGGTTGAAAGGTTAGTTTGATCAATATGACTATGTGACTGTTGAATAGGATCAATAAGATGATGTAGATTGCTATCAAAAGGGTCATTTTGATGGATACTGATTGATTGATGAGAATTGGTGTAATTAGGATTCTGTTGATTGATAGCAATAGGATTGTGCTGATTGAGATTCATTGTATGATTCTGATTTTAATGGATAGGGAGATTTGGATGATTAGCAGGAGTATTCAAATTCAATGGATGATCCGGAGTAACGAAAGGGCCTTGATGCATGTTAAATTGATTGTTGTAAGTATTATTGATAAAAAAATTTGGAGTGAAATTGGTACAATGCAATTGGGGAACTGGAAGGTGGTCATTTTGGGAAAGCATGAGGCTGTTGAGACCCAAAGAGAGCATTTTAGACATGCGTCTGAGATCAGTGTTACCAGATTCTGAATATGACTGGCTGCAGTCCATTGCAGCTTGGTCTTCTGGGATTGAAAGTTTGCTTCTTAGGAGATTCTGGTTGAGTGCTAGACGTGTATATTGTGATGATTGTATGCAGGTGATATAGGAATGTGGTAAGTAATGCACCCCACAGATGATTAAGGCATGTAGAGGCACCAGCAAGAATTGGCGCATTTAATGGTGGCAATAACATGGTAAAAACTCAGCATTTTGAATGAAATCTTGTGTAAAAGCTGGTGAGAAATTTGTAATAGTCACCACCTGTTTTTTCCTTCTGAGCCTCAAGGATTACGTTTGCTGAAAATGTTGTCCACTTGAGGAAGTTTACTTGCTGCGCATTTGCCGCCGCAGCCACTCATGAAATGCGGGTTGTATTAGATTACGTCAATTGCTGTCAAACTTAGTCGGCGGATCCAAAAGTGCAACTGCTTCTTTGCTCCTGTCTTTGGAAGTTTTTGCAATAATGCATGAACAAATTGACACAAGTCAACTGATTGTCAGCTGCACTGGTAAATGGTGCAGGTGTCCACACCTATTCAGTTGGGTGATTGCTGGTGAATTACTTGATTGAGCCTCACTGCATCAATTATTGCTGATTACTTTTGTGCCTTTTGTCAAACAAGATCAGATCAAAATGAGATGAGCGTCAAATGAGTATCATGAGTCTTGCAAAGTGTCTTGTTTGGTTTTTGTGATACAAGTAAAAAAATTGTCATTAGAAAATTGATCATGACAAGTGTTCACCATGAACAAAGACAGAAAGTGATGATGGATTTGAACACAGAACACAGGCAACATGGATCACAGCACCAGGAACTTACACTGCAAGCAAAACGCTGACACCTGTCAGGCTTGCACCAACGTGATGTGAGCCACGGGTTGGCCCTGTGTTGAAGCCAACCAAATTTCAAAAACCGGTCTGGAAACACCCAAGGGTTTTTTGAAGCCAGCCTTGACGCCTGCCATTCTTCACCCTGAAGCCCTCAAGACTCTTCTAAATTTTCCTTTGACACCCCTTTGTTTCCTCTCATGCCACTCACCAAACTAGTGATTTGCAAGTGCTTGTGTTGCATTACCAATACTTACACAGAGGGCGATTTGCAAAATCGAAATGGAACCTATGTGACAAACAGGACTTGACAAAAGCACTAAGCCACTGATTTTGAGGAAGCCCAAGCGTCTTCGTCAGCAGTATTAACTGATCTCAACCCAGAAAAAGACAACCAGAATCTGGATGACACTGACAACAATATCAAGAGCAAAACTGACATCAGTGACAGCAAGACTGAAACTGATGACTCTGGGGTTGTGGTTCAAGGTAAGTGGTGACTGTTTCAACCCTTTGGAGCCATTACTGATGTGTTTATTTGAAGTTGAGCATCTGTATTGCTGGTTTGGCCTCACTTGCAATGTAGACTTAGTTGAGAAAACTGCCGGACAGCATGAGACTTTTTGGTCCAAATTGCCAAGTCTGTGCAACTTCTTCCAACTGAAACTAGGGTCTAGAAATGAATCCCAAAGGACATCAGAACCTCAATGAACTGGCTCAATATCCTTTCAGAACTCACCAAACAAATATTCTGCCAAAAGTGTTATAAAATCTATTCCCCTTGCAAAGCCTCAATGTACTGCACTTACCAAGCAAGTATTGCATTGGCTCCTTGTGGTGAATTGCTTTTCAAAATAGGGAAAAACGTCTGGCCAATCAAAGACAGAGGATTGTATCAAAAGAAGCCTTATGTCGACTTGATCCAAGGAATATTTTAAACCCTGATATTCCAAAGGGTGTGTATGTTACTCAATCAGTTGTAACATGGCTCAATTGGTTTCTCAACAAATCTGATATCAAAGCTAGTATCAATGAGTGGGAAAATGAGATCAGCAACACCAAAGATCCTGACATGTTTGATATTCAACAATCACCTGCGTGGAGAACTTTAATTCATAATAGAAACTCTACAGACTTGAACCCCCTTAATCTGGTTGTGAATCTCTACGTTGATTGGTTCAACCCGCGTGGACACAAGATTTCTGGAAAGAAGGAATCTCTTGGCGTCATGGCTCTGACATGTCCAAGCTTGCTACCATAAACACAGAACTTGATTTCCAACACCTGCATTGCTGTAATCATTCCCGGACCCCACCAATCCAGTATGACTACAATCAACCATGTCATGCAGCCTTTGGTTGATGAGCTAAGAAAACTTGAAAAATGGGATCAAGATCAAGATGTACCAATTCCCTGCGGGACAACTTGTTCATTTTTTACTACTTGCTCTCATTGGGGAAATTGTTGTTGTTTACAAGTATGCAGGCTACACATCACACTCAGCAAATCAATCTTGCTCTTGGTCTCATTTTCCTTGTCAGCAAAAAGTGAATCTTCTCCTTGGTAAGACTAAGCAAGAAGTGCTGAAATGCGCAGAAGCTTGGACCAGACCAACCTTGCTGGATGCCAAAAGCAAACTGTTAAAGGACTTTGGTATACAACACTTTGGTCTCAATTCATTGATTTATCAACATCCAGTTAATCATGTCCCGCTTGGTATCATGCATAACTGGTTGGAAGGTGTCCTCTAACATCACTTCTGGTTTTGATGGGGCTTCAAAGGGAAGGATAAGAAGAATCCGGGTACAAGTGATTAGATCAATGAAGACAAGGACAATCAGGACGCTGAAGATTTTCTGGAAGGGCATATGCCACAGTAGCAGCGTATTTCCTTCCTTACAATCAAACATTATTACATACAAATAACTATGTGTAATCAATCAACTACACATAGTGATGAACTGGAAGAACTTGAGATTACAGGTAGTGACATACATGTAGTCGTCAAATGCACACATAGTACATCATATATCAGTTTCTATTATTTCTCTTTCTACGTGATATTTCAAGATACATCATTTGAAACAAATAAAGACACACAAATTGAATTAGTAGATGATCCTGTGTGATTTGTTTTTTGATAATCTTTCTAATAACCACGTGTAGCCTTATTCCAAGAAACTTAGTTGGATTGTGAACCCAGCTTAGTTGCTGATCATCTAAAACTGATCTTCTTGGCATGTGATGGCCGCCAAGAAGGGAGGTCTAGGTTTCTTCTGCTAAAAGGAAGGGTTGTTATAGAATGAATTACGAGGGTGAATCAGGAATTATGGGAAACAAAGATCAATACACATGCTTATCTTATTTGTACCAATCACATGTGATCTTCTACGGATCAATGAGCTGTTGATTACATGATATGGTCTTCATAGCCTCCTTATTGTAGATGTCTGATGATGCTGTGCACATTTGGCTTGTTCTGACAGGTATTTAAACCCTGGTTCTTGTCTTATTTCTTGTGTTCTTCATCCTTTCCAATAACCAATAAAGTTTACATAGCTTTATGAACCAACCAAACCATCCATACAAACCTTTAGAAGCCCTGACAAGTCCTTTCTAAGCCCTTTTACAGTTAGTAGCCACGGATCTGGTCCTTTTTTCTGCTATTTCTCTTTGTCTACTGTAGTTTCACACTGTCCAACATATGTAAAACATATGTAATCAACTTGTAATAAGTTTCATAATTCTTACTTCAATTTGATCACTTGTTCAATAACCTTCCTTATTGACACAATACAATTGAGATATATTGGTTGTATGTCAAACATAGTAAGTTGTTCAAATACACTGTTTTCCCCACATGCTCAACTGAACATCTTAGAATCTCAGAGTTTAGAAAAGGTACAATTCATTGCAAATCTTTCAAAGAGGAAAAGGATCTCTTCAGAAAGGTTTGAGAATCTTATCCTATCAGGATGCTCCAAAAGTATTTTCAAAAGATCATTTGCCAAGTGGATTTCTATTGGTAAAATCTTACTCTCTATACTCCACTGTTCATCTCCACTAATACTGACCCTTGATTCATGTATATGAATGGAAGGGCTTCACAGGTTTCCAAGGTGAACAATTGGCCAACAGTAAGAAATATTGCTCTCATCAGTGTATTGCACCCAATGCTGTGGAAAAGGCTCTACCCATTTGCATCAACTCACAAACTCCTTGATCTTTACATGCTCTTCTTCTTGTGGAAGATTGGGTTATTGTTTCATACAGTCTGATACTCAAGAGGTCTCCTAGTCTTGTCATTCAATAACACAAGATACTAGAGAATAGGAAAAAGCCCTTCACAATTTCTTGCTTTTATCCAAATGGGAATATGTAGGTTTTATAAAAAGCAGCTTGGGGTAAAAAGCATGATTGAAAAGTAACAATTGATATTCTTACAACAGTTTCCTTGGTATGAGAGGAATCAAAGGATACAGCTTCAGAGTGCATGAAGGATCTATAGGATTTGGAATCTAATTGGAAACATTTCATTTCCCAACAAAAGGCTTGTTGATAAGTCCAACAATTTTGGGAACATCAGATGACTTATCTCTTAACCTGATACCCCATGGTAGGATTCCAGGTCAACATTGGACTATAGAAAGAATTAGAATAATTGATGGTAAACAAAAAGGCAATTGAAATGCTGTGTTCTGAGCAATGCTGTTAATAAAGCAATTTTGACTCAGTTTGCACCATTGGAGCAAGGACCAAATACACAAGAAAGAAAAGGAATGCAGCCTGAAGTTTTCTGATTCTGGGTTTCAAACTGTGAAAGTGATTATAGGTATCCAAGGCTATTTAAATGAACTGCTGCAAGCCATTCAAATGCATGATCTCAACTCCGCCTGTGAAATCAAGAGGGGATCAAAACCATAATCAGACGTCTGAATTGGGTTTTGATCAACATTTAAAAGCTTGCTGCTTTAGATGCAGTGTTTGGAGCTTTTAGAAATGCCTCATTCTCAGTGTAATTGTGTCAGAGCTCAAGTCAGCTCAAGTCTGATTGCACAATCTAGCGGTGGTAAAAAGCATGATCAGACGTCAGAATTCACTTTTGATCAACACTCAAAAACATGTTACTTTAGATGCAACATCTCAAGCTTTTTGAAATTCCTCATCTTCAGTGTAGTTGTCAATATGAATTATAACAAGAGCACAATCTTACAGGGAGAGCTTCTGGTATAAATAGGGGTCTGTTCAGCACCAGAAATGATAATGCATGGATCCAGACTACCCACGGCAGCACCTAGGTGAGCCACAAGTGTGGAGTGGAATGTGTCTGGTCATTAATCCTTGCAAAAACGCTGAAACTCTGCCACAATGGCAAGATACAGTGATTTCAAGGGGTGAATCCGGATTTAAGAATAGTAATGATTTCTGTTAAACACCCCTAAATATCAATCCAAATCTCTCACAGAGAGACTAAATGAAATTCTTATGTTTTGTAACTTGCCCACAAAGTCAACTGTTGCCCTTTTGTGTGCTGTTAACCAAAAAAGCACTGTGCAAGCGATCTGGTGCTCAAGGACTTCTGTAGCTCACAAATCAAGTCTGGCCAGACCCATAAGTCCTGTAAAAACCCGTAATTTCAACCCATAAGGACTGTATAAAGCCATAATATAAACCCACAAGTACAGTATAAACCTGTAGGTCCAAAATACAGGAGTTTTTTTTAAAAAAAATGAAAAAACCGCTGGTCTGATTTACTTGCCACATCATTTATAGCACAAGCCCAAGCTTAGCTAATTCTCAAGCTGGACCCAACCACCATCCAGCAAGGGACTTACACCTAATGTCAAAAAAATGATGTGAGATCTGCCAGGTCTTTATGCCAAAAACTGGCCTGCTTATAAAACTTTCTTTTGTGATTTTCACTTGTCTTTGTCCCAATATTGAAAAAAATGCGCCAGAACTCTGCGTACAATATCCTTGGCTCAAAACCCCAGTAGCTCAGCTTGTTCTGGAGATAGTATGGAAATTGTTTTTTGAAATTTACACAAAAACTGATGTTTCATGCCCCAAGTAGTTCTAATTACTGTGACTTTTGGTTTTAAGCCCTGAAAGACTTTTACATGTATCTTTGGAACAACTCATGGTATTGGAAAAAAAAGTGTCAGTGCGCAGAGAGGACATTTGCCCGTGTTTCACATCATTGGGACAAAGACAAATTAAAATCACAAAAAAAAGTTTTATAAGCAGGCCAGTTTTTGGCAAAAAGAACCTGCAGATCTCATGCCTCCTTTTTGACATCAAGCAAAAGTCCCTTGCTGGAGTTGGTGGTTAGTTCCAGCTTGGTACTTAGGTAAGTTTTGCACAAGACACCTTCCCTGGTGCCAAGAATGACTTTTCAGAGCATTAGCATCACTAATTCAATGTGAGTTAAATCGGGTGGCAAAATTTCAATCTTGCAGAGAGCGCGTGGTTGAGACTAGACATTACCGACTGTAGCAATCATAAATATTAAACACAAACCAGGTTTGCTCACAAAACCCAACAAAATACGCCATTAGTGTTGTGTTTGAGTTCTGCACTTGGTCAGAAATCAATCAGGGTAAATCAATTTGTATTAACCATGATTTTCAAATGTTCATTTGCCACTATTGTCTCACATCACCTCCTATCTGGGAAAATTAGTGAATCACGTCAATCCCAAACAGCATCTTCTGGAGGTGGTACCCATATGTATTCACCCTTAGCTGTCAATCCAATCCTCAATCATGGCCTCCTAGGAATTCCCAGATATTTTCAAAGACATTCATCAATAGCCACACAATCTCCTCCTTCACAACAGAAATAATTTGAAACAACCTTCTTCAGCCCATCTGTTTTCATTCCATTTATTTGGCTATTGTATCTCAAAGGGTATGTTTTTGCTTTTTAATTGTGCTTAATTTTCAGCTCTTAAAAACTGAGTACTTCCTGAAAATTTGATATTGCTGCTTCCAATTTTTGACCTATTTGTAATCAAGTGTTCCAACAGAATTGAACATATGTAATCCCAACACCTATATAGTGTCTTTTGAATGCCATTTGTTTTGAGATTCAAGTCAGAAAATTTTGAATTTGTTTGAATGCTCAGCTTTTCAAACAATCACTAACCAATGAACTGTTTTCATTTTTTTTCTTGAACAAAGAAAGTGACTCAAAAAAAGAAATTGAAATACAAGCTTGGCTTTGAATGAATCAGCAAAATCTGATGAACATGACTATCCCCCTACCAAGAGGTCACTCACTTTGACTAAATTTTACTTCTATCAAGGCTAACATCAAATCATCTCAAGACCAAAGTCTCAGTCAAAATGAAAATGAAAATGAGAATGTAGTGATTGAGTAGGAAAAGAAGAGAGTGATTTTAGAAATCATGCAACAACTGCTTGAACCAATTTCATTGACTGAATCAATTGAATTTGAACTTTATTGGCCAACAATCAACTCTACATCTGATACATTTGCAATCAAACAAAAACTCATCAAATCTGAACATTGTATTGGTCTGCTTTTCAAAATTTCATTAAGGCTAAGATTGATAGACGCAAATTTGAATATGATGTGAGTAGGATCTCAAATACTGATTGACTTGGTCATCTCATCTCTTTCTTCTTCTGAAAGACACCTTTCATGGGTCATCAAACTAACCTGTTGTTACTTTTTGTCATTCTGATTATTTCTTTTGAGAAAAGTTGAGCTTCATGATAGTTTAGTACTATCAATTTTACATAATACAACTAGACCTGAATCACCACCAATCAATCCACCTGGATGACCCTGATGTATCCAAATGTCACAGGATGATGAACCAAATGAAACAGAACATTGTGGAAATCTAATGTGTTCAATAACACACAACCTTCAGTTTTAATTTTATTTTTTTTATTATAATTTATTTTTACTTATGTTTGGCTATTTT